>PVJI01020930.1:0-28029 GCA_004026765.1 Micronycteris hirsuta | reverse complement strand
GAGCTTCCTGGACTTCCTGGGAGTCTATTTCCTTTGCCAGCTTGGGGAAGTTCTCCTTCATTATTTGTTCAAATAAGTTTTCAATCCCTTGGTCTTCCTCTTCTCCTTCTGGCACCCCTATGGCTCGGATGTGGGGATGTTTAAAGATGTCCTGGAGGTTCCTAAGCCTCTCCTCATTTTTTTGAATTCTTGTTTCTTCCTTCCAGTCCACACCGTTTATTTGAGTCCCAGTTTCCTTCTCTTCCCTATTGGTTTCCTGCACATTTCCCCTCATTTTCTTTAGCATATCCTTTATTTGTTCATCTATTTACAACCAACTTTCTTCCAATTTTGTGAGCATCCTGATTACCAGTGTTTTGAACTGTGCATCTGATAGGTTGGCTATCTCTTCATCCCTTAGTTATAATTTCTCTGGAGTTTTGATCTGTCCTTCATTTGGGCCATTTTTTTTTCTCAGCGTGCCTGTTACTTTAAGGGGCAGAGCCTTAGGTGTTCACCAGGGTGGGGTAACCTCCACCGTTGCTGTATTTTGATGCTGCTGTCAAAGAAGGAGTGGCCTGGGAGGGAACAGTGGCACCTGCTCTGCCCTTCCAGCTCACAGTCACTTTCTCCCAATTCACTCTCTTATGTGGCTGGGAGTTGCTCCCGCTGCCTCCTCAACCCCCACAGGTGTTTTCTGCTCCACTGTCCAGCTCCTTCTCCTGGTTTATCTGCACGTGCAAATGAGGTACCACCCAGTCCACCAGTCTTGGCCCTGCTGTTTCCCACTGGCTTCTCCGGGTGCACTGGCCGCGTTTTTGGCCGCTTTTTGGTCAGGTGAGCCTGCCGTGAGTCTTTCCTGGCAAACTGCCATCTCGCCATGTGTTCTCTCTGCTTGGTTCTGTCCCACTTACTTGTCTGGATGAACGTGTCCTCTCTAACTCCTTGGCTGTTGAACTTCCACTCAGTTCGATTCTCTTTCCTTTCTGGTTCTTTATTTTGCTTTTTAAATTGTTGTTATTCCTCTTTTGGTTGTACGAGGAGGCACAGTGTGTCTACCTACATCTCCATCTTGGCCGGAAGTCCCGACAACAGCCTTTCAACTAAGCTCATTACCTTCCTTACTATCTCACCTGCTACTCTACCTGCATTTCTTACTTTTGTGTGTTGTGCATCAAATTTCATCATTCATAACCTCTGATTCATTGAGTATAGGAAGGAATAAGGAATTAACATTGTTCACAAACACCTCTAGTGATTCTGATGTTTGCAATCCACATACAACACAAAGAAAAACAGTTCAGTGAATGTGCTTCTCTTCCCCTGGTCTCATGAGCTAGAAATCTTGGAATAATCCTAGACTCATCCCTTCTATTTAATCCATGTCCAAAGGGCTACTGTGTCTTATTGATTTTACTTTCTTGGTGTGTTTGAAATTAGTGCCTTTCTCTCTATTTCCACTGCTGCTTCCTTAATTCTGTCCTAGACCATCCCAACCACGTACTTTTTTGTTCTTGGTTTACTCTTATCTCCTCAGTCCAATCTCAAGCATGCCATAGAGTGATTTTTCCAAAATGCAAATATTGTATCGCTATTTTCCTTCTCCAAACTTTTCAGTGGCTCTCTATTCTAAAGGATAAAGGCTAACCTCAGCATAGCATATTAATTCTTTCATGATCATGCCCCAGTATTTACATCAGCTTCACCTCCTTGTCAATCCCTATTTCAACCAGTATTCCAAATACACGAAGCCATTGGTAAGCCTGAACAGTTTGTAGTCTCTATATCCTCCATGCTATTGTGCAGGGCAATATTTTTGCTTCAAATAGTCTTCCTTTTCTTTGGCTGGCTAAGTTTGACTCTGACATCCAGTGAATCAAGTCAAGCATTTCTATTTTGGGGAGGATCTTTGCTGACTGATTTAAGGATTTCTTCTGTTAAATTTCTCTGGAACTCTGTCTATAGACATTATATCACTATTACAGATCTTCAGTTTCTGTGGTCTAGTGCCCACCACAGTGCCTGGCTTTTAATAGGCATGCAAAAGATTCTTGAGAATGAATGAATGGCCGTGTAGTTTCACACACATGTGACTGAAGTCTTCACAACTTGTCAAGACTTCAATCTCATTAAGATTCAGAATGAAGAAGAATGTTCTTTTGTCATGGCCCTTGCAACATAGGTGATTCTTTTGCTTTAGCAAGGGAAGGTCTCCATCAATTTCATTTTATCCCTTCCAGGATGGAGACATATACATGGACATCAGCATAGTACCTACTTACCATTCCCAAAGTTCTTTTCACCAAGTCCAAGTTCTTAAGAGTGTACAAAGGAAGCTGGTTTTCTACTGCTAAAATAAAAAGTAAGCAGAGCCTCCCCAATGACTTTAAGATGTGCATTTCAAGCCTAATTGGTAGCAAGCCAGATAGAAATTCCAGGGAGGCTGCTTCTAGTTCAACATAAGCAGTTGAATTTTTCAGAGCAAGGGTGTGGCCTCCAAGCAGTGAAATAACTTCTTGTAACCAAAACTCACGTAGAAGCCAGACTCATGAAAGTGATTCCTCCTTTGGGCGGGAATCTGAAGGTGAACAGCAATTTGCTCATCCAAACCTTGTTTTTGTCCAAATACGGTGAGAATCTCTTTGACTATCCTGTTTCTTATTAAGTAGAGTCATTCAGTCAGCATTCAGTAGCATTTACTGGACAACCATAAAGATTCTGGAATTGTATCACAGGCTCACTGTACAAAGATAACAGCACACGGTCCCTGTCACAGAAGAGACCAGCATGTAAACTGTTTAGCCTTTAGAAGTATCTTGCTGGCCATTTCTCAGAATCCACCTCTGCATCAACCAAAGAAGAAAAGAATTGAGAGTCAGGATGAAAGAAACTTCTGTTTTCTGTTGTGACAGGAAAAGTCCCTTAAGAAAAGGTGACATCTACAACGTTTTAAGTGATACTGTATCAGTGCTCTGGGGACATCTCATTTTTTTTTTTTTTTTTTTTTGTAAAATGAGCATTTCAGAGGGCAGAATTGTTTGCTTGTACAATAAAGTGACCCCAGCGAAAGCCATATTTATAGAATAAGAAAACCAGTGTGGCTTCTGTCCAGTCAAGATCTGTGGATGGAGGGAAATTGAGGAGGAGGGAAATTGGAAAACCAGTGCGGCTTCTGTGCAGCCAGGGCCTGTGGATGGAGGTAAATAGGGAAGGAGAGGCCTCAGTGCAGAACTAGGGCAGGGAGAGGTTAGGGAGTGGGCTCGGTGTTTGTTTGTTTTTGAGGGTAGTCCCAGAACTCTGCAATCAATTGAATAACTTTGCTTACTTGAGAATTTGTCATATGTAATTGAATCCTATTTTAGATTTTAAAAGTGTTCCTGTAATTAAATTTTTTTTTTAAAGAAGCTAGTTTAGGTTACTCAGTGAAAGAATGTGGAATGGTTGATTTAAACAAGAAGAAAGTGGAATAATTGGTTATCTTTCTTAGCTTCAAATCAAATTTATTCACTTGTGATTCTTTTCCAGAGAGCTATTGTTTTCTGCATAAAACACATTTATGCCACCGATGAGTTGGCTGCAGGTTCTTTCTCTAAATAGAGTGTTCCTTTAATATGATATTACTCTTTCAAACATCTGGTGTTTTCAGGATATTTCTGGAGGCAGAGTTGCTCTGTTTCTTCCTACGCTTAAGAGCAGGACACATCTAAGCGTTTCCAGCATCATTCTCTCCTAGGGGAGCTGTCTTCTGAGCCACCATGGGTGATTAGTTGATGGAAGGCAAAGAACTTTTTCTTGTCTGGAACTGGGCCCGGAGAAACAGACTGCGCTGCCGCCCCTCACCAAGGACCAGGAGAGTGTCTGCCAGGCAGTGGAAGTCAGCTTCTTTTAGATCTCAGGAAAAGCGCAGACAGATTATTTTGAACAGGGGAACTTACATTTTCTTTCTTTCTTTTTTTTTTTTTAAGATTTTATTTTTATTTATTTTTAGAGAGAGGGGAGGGGAGGGAGACAGAGAGGGAGAGAAACAGCAATGTATGGTTGCCTCTCACAAGGCCCTCACGGGGACCTGGCCCACAACCCAGGCATGTGCCCTGACTGGGAATCGAACCGGGACCCTCTGGTTCCCAGCCCGCGCTTAATCCACGGAGCTACACCAGCCAGGGCTTTCTTTCTTTTTTGATCTTCACTCACGGATATGTTTATTTATTAAAGAGAGAGGAAGGGAGAGAGAGAGAGAAAAAAAAGAAAGAGACATTGATGTGAGAGAGAAACATCATCAGTTGCCTCCATACATTCCAGGACAGGTTATCAAAGCCACAACCCAGGCACGAACCAGGATTGAACTTGCAAACTTGATATATGGGGCTATGGTCCAACTAACTGAGCCACACTGACCAGGGTGGGAAAATACATTTCTAAAAATTGATGATAAATTTTAAGTCTCATTCTTGTCAATGCCAGAGGCCAGAGGCTGGGCTCAGTGGGTTACCGGGTAACTAGATTAAGGGTAATTACTCAGGATGTCCTACTGAACTCAAAGAGCAAGATAACATTATTCATTCTTGGAGGACCCTTCAACCAGCTGGTGCTGAACCATTGGGAAGGTCTGGTGGTTTCCCCGCTGCTCAGTGCCAGCGGCAATAACTTCCTCTGCTCGCATGTCACTGGAGCGTGAGAAGGAACTGGGAGTTGAATTCAGCTGGAATATTTGTAAAATCTAACCCTCTCAGTTTCAACAAATGCAACAATCTGGATTATAATATAACTGTTAAAGTAAATTTCCATAGGAAGCAAATGTGTTATTGTGAACCTATGTCAGTTATTGTCCTAGAGATAATAGTATTATCATAAATCAACTTGTTATAAATTACTCAATAAATTAGCAATAAAACTTAGAGGGAGGAGCCCAAGGTTTCTCTCATTGCCTTTTATTATGCTAAACCATAAAGCTGTTCTGAGGGTAGTTTGACGGCATAATAGTGTACTTGTCCATGCCCACCCTTTCAATACAGAATAGGAAGAACTTGAAAGAGCAGCATGAAATCCATACAGTGGGTCTCTACGTAATACGATATTCCTACCAGAATAGGTTAAGATAGGGTTTCCTTTGGAGAGAACACTCCATTGCATTACTAAATTTTAGTCTTATCTGAGGCTGGGGTCTTATGGATCTTATCCCCCCCAAAGCAAATGATATACTTCATGGAACAGTTTTTAGTGAGGGTTTTTGTTATTTTGTGTGTGTGTTTATGAGCTCTTGTTGGGGAATTTAGGGATCTGGATTTCACTCAGGCCGGGATTCTAGCTGTCAACCGAGCAATCACTTACCTTCTGTGTGCTCCATTCCCTTATCTTTAAAGGAAAGAGGGTTGAATTGGGTGCTTTATTAGATATCTTCTGATCCAGAGTTTAGCTTAGTTGTAGGAATGTACTTTATTAACTTTTGATGCTGATTCACTTTTCTATCATTCTCTCACTCAGTAGATATTTTTAGATTGTGTCCCTATGTTCCAAGCATTATGTTGGGTTAAGGGATATGCTTGTAATGGTGAATAGCAGAATCTTGCTTCCCAAGAGCTCAGCATATAGCGTGTGTGTGGGGAGTGGGTGTATGTGGTAAATGATACAGATAGATCAATAATAACTATCTGATGTAATGTATGATAAACTATGAGAAGTAGAGTGTGCTTCGGAAACACAAAGGAGAGAGATACCTTACTTAATCTTTGGAGGTGGGAGCAGAAAAAGACAGCTTCCAGGAGGAAATGACTAAATTCAGCCTTGAAAGTTTTGTTGAACAAGAGGATAAAGGGTTAGAGCTGCAGAGTAGGTCATGTTCAGAAGTAAGTGTTTGCACAAGAATTGAGAGAGAGAGAAAGAGAGAGAAGACACACACACACACACACACACACACACAGAATGAATGATATTCTTACAGGACTGGAGGAAATTCAGCATGAAAGTCACAGCATAGGGAAGAAGGAGAAAATGGCAAGAGACAGTTGGAAAGAGAGGTAAGGACAGGTCATGAAGTGCATTGTATTTTGAACAAGGGATTTTGATATCCTTCTGGAGATTGGCAGAAAAATGGGAACTTTTGAAGCAGGGGAGTGAAGCCATCAGCATTTTGCTTTAGAAGGATCTTTAGCTACTGTGTGTAAAAGGTGTTGTGGGGATGTGGGAGGGACTTGGCTGGGGAACATTGGACTGGAGGGGGAAACCAGTGAAGACGCTTTCATTTCTTAACAGGGCCACCGGCTATATAATTGGAGTTTTCCAGGCTGATAGATGCAGATTCTGAGGCTATTTGGCTGGGAGTGAGTGATGAGAGGGCACCAGATGCTGCTCTCTAAGCCTGGGCCCCCTCTGTGAGTGCCTCAGTGGGCTGGAGAGGAGCTGCTCACTGCCTCTGCTCACCTGGGTGCTAACTGAGGCGTGTCTCCTGTCCAGATTGGAGCTGGCATTTGCAGCCTCACCAGGGGTGGAGAAAGAAGAGCCAACTCAATTGCAGGCTGATAGGAAGGAGCTGAGGCTCCACGGGACACCATCAGTCAGGATTTGCTTTTGCCTGGCTGAGTTGTCCAGATGGGCCCATATGCTTCACAGTTCCTGTTCATGCCCTTGAATGACCTTGTCATTCTAAGCTTTTACTTTGTAGACTGATACGATATTTGGACTTTCCAAAGAATGTGCAAACTTCTTTGTTGGGTGTAGATACCTTGGTCAAACTTGCAGAGGGCTGCAGGGTCCTGGATGAGGGGCCTACCAGACACCCAGACAGATGCAGGGCTACAAAAGGAAACAGCCTTGCCTATATGTCTCAGGACCTCCTGAGCCCAGGTAGACAGAAGAAGTGCATGTGTGAGGACACAAGTATTTGGCAGCTGTACCACATCCTAGTTACACTTGGAGAACAGACAATTTAGTAAGATGGGCTGGGATTGGGGGATGAGGGTTGCCAATCTCTCTACCCAGAGGAATCAGTGCTTGTGCCTCTTCTTTGCTGTGCTTTATACTCCTGGGCCTGAGGCATAACTACTGAGTGTCAGTCCTTGGTGAGCCTGTGCAAGGCCCACTGGAGGCCTGTGCTCTCCGAAGGGGATCTGTGAATGTGTCATCTTGGATTGCATTTTGTCCATCACCATTACGTGTAACTGTATGTTTAACTCCCTCAGTGGATTCTAATTCCTTGAGAAAAGCAAATGCACTAATTCATCCTGGTTTCCCCAGAAGCATGAAGCAGGGTACCTTGTACCCAGTATGTACCCAATAAATGCTTCTTGCAATAGAAGGGACTATGTGCTATGTGCCTAGATTTGCTCATTCACTTTTTAAGTGTTTCATATGGAAGGGAGGTCCTGTAGTTTCAGGGTATGCTGCCATCAGTCATATGCTTTAAACGATTGGATTCTAAGCTTCGGTGGTTTTCTGAGGTAGAAGAAATCCAAGACACAGGATAATTTCTGGGGCACTCATAGCTCATAGCCATGGGCAGACTTACCGAAAGCACAGTTTCATGTGTTCACAAGGGTCTTCGAGACCACGCGCTGATCATTACTCATCATAACACAGCACGTTTCCCACGTGCCGGTCCTCAGGGTCAGGCCCTGTGCTCAGGGCTCTATGTGCAACATCTCTGTTGATCCTCACCACAGCCTGTGAAAGTAGTCTTGCTATTTTTAAAATGTGGATACCGAGGCCCATGGAGATTATATCTTCTATTCAAGCTTAAGTAGTCATGTTTGAGCTGGGACTCAGACCTAGATCTGCCTGACTCAGAAGCTCTTTTCCATTCATTGCATAGCTTCACTGGTTGTGTTAATGGGACTGGGTCCTGAACAGGTGGACCAGCATCCCTGGAAGCTTTGCTGACACTGGAGGACTGAGCGCAGGCTTTCGTGTGCAGGGCTTTGCTTCCTGGAAGATGCCGCAGCAGGTGGAGGACTGCCACCAATTTCAAACTCCCTCCTCCTAGCCCAGCGATAATGACAGATGGTTGCCATAACTTCTGGGTATGACCAGGTGTAATCTACAACAGAAGGAAGAGAGATGTGATTCTAGCAGAGGGTCCATTTCCGGACAGGACAATACGATAGTGTGTGCATGTGCTGGGCGTGGGAATCGCTGATTGCAGATCTCTGAGCCATCTGACCGGACAGCTGTAAAAACATAGACAGCAACCTTAGAACTCGGTGAGTTTGTGTGGACCCTGGGTGAGGTAACCTGAGCAGGTAGTACCTAGTCTCGACCAAATAGTCACAGCTGAGCTACTGACACAAGGAGTAACCCACTTGGGGGTCAGCAAAGTGGTCTCTGGAGCAGAGAGGCTGCTTCCCTGAGTGCTTTACCCAGACTGAGGGCCTGGAGTCGGAGAAGTCAGGAAGTCTGGAACTAGCAGGGGCTAAAGCAGTCAAAGAGCCACAATGACCTGTGTGGTTAAAATATTCTGTGTTTCAGCTTCTGAATCTTTACAGCAGGTAGAGTCACTCCTTCTTTGGGAGTCTTGGGTGCATGGGAAAGACAATATTCTCAAATGTGCTCGAAGTTTGGCAGGGTTGTGTGGACCCAACGTGTTACTACTGTGATGTGGCAATGTTTGCACTGCCAACAGCTCTTATTTTTTTTGTGAACACAGTCAAGAAGTTGAGACAATTTTCCAAAGACCCTGAAGTTTTTGTTGGAAAAGTAAAAGGCTCTTCATTGTCGCATTCATGATTCTAGTGCAAGTTCCCTTTCTCCTCCACAAAGTCCCCACTGGACTGTTTTGGAAGACAAAGGTAGAATTATAGGACTGAGCATGTAGTTTTATGTTTCCATGATTTTTTCTTGGTGGGAGGGAGAGGATGTTTTGTTTGAAAAGGATCTGGAAATCAAAGTTTCAGTCTAATTAAAGGCATTTTCCTAGTGATGCTAGATAGTGTCTTAGAAATCTCAGTCAGTGGCAGAAGAAATGCTTGGGATTGGGGTGGGGGGACCTACCAACAACACTGAACTATCTGTTTCTACCTGCATATTGAGCATATGGTATTTCCCTGCATTCTAGCAGGCTTAGTTCTCTCAGTGTTGCTGTGAGTGGTCACTTTTTGGTATGGCTCTTGCACGCTCCAGGCCACCACGACAGGAAGAAAACAAAAAAGATGTATTGTGGTCCTGCAGCAGAGCAAACGATTATAGACCTACCTGGCCTCACCACTGCTCCCCCAACAAAAGAAGTGCTGTGAGAATTGATCTGTTTACAGAGATGGCTTTCGAACATAATGACCCATCCCCAGCTCACCACAGACCCTAGACTCATTAAATCCTTTTCAGTCTTCTTTCTCCCTTGTCGAAAAAACTCTCAATAGCACTACTGACTAAAACAACTCAAATAATGACTTTTTTAAAAAAGATTTTATTTATTTATTTTTAGAGAGAGGGGAAGGGAGGGAGAAAGAGAGGGAGAGAAACAGTAATGTATGGTTGACTCTCACATGGCCCTCACTGGGGACCTGGCCTGCAACCCAGGCATGTGCCATGACTGGGAATCGAACTGGGACACTTTGGTTCCCAGTCCGTGCTCAATCCACTGAGCTATACCAGCCAGGGCTAATGACTTGACTTTTGAGGATCTGTATTATTTGGTTGATTGGTTGGTATCTGCACAAGTCATTTAACTGAGTTAAGTTAAAGAAAATTGCATGAGTAACCTTATCAAATGAATAAATGTGAAGCAAATTTTTGATGGAATCTTGGCTGCAGTTATTTTAAATGGCATCTTTTATCTTAAAGTCCCTTTCAGACCAAATAAAATCTATGATTCTGAATTTCAGTAGTTACAGCAATGAAAGCTTATCTAAACTCTTATGGGCAAATATCCGTCTGTGACCTGGGTCTTTAATTTTCAACTTGTCCTGCTTTTCTGTAGAATCCAATAATTAGCAGACCTCAGACATAGGCTTTAGGAGAAGAAAAGCGGTTCTCTTGAGATGTGAACTATCTTGAAATAAATTTTTGCTCAAAGACCACCATGGTGTGCTTCTTAGCCATTGTCTTACGATTATTAAAATGATCCTTAGCTAAGGATATATAGGAATGATATGAATATGAAGTTCTGGCTTTATATTTTTTCAAGTTAAATGAGAGCCTGGGGGCAAGAATTCATCTGTGATATCATCGAAATTAAACATTTTTATTCTTCAAAGGAAACCACCAAGAAAGGGAAAGGACAACCCACAGAATGGGAGAAAAGTTTTGCAAATCATATATCTGATAAGGGCTTATATCTAGAATATATAAAGAATTTATTATAACTCAATAATAAAAAGACAATCCAATTAAAAAGCAGGCAAGAGATCTGAATGGACATTTCTCCAAAGGAGATATACAAATGGCCAAATAAGCAAATGAAAAACTGTTCAACATTATTGGTCATCAAGGAAGTGTAAATCAAAACCACATGATATATTCACTAGGATGGTTATAGTAAAAAAGACAGAAAATAACAAGTGTTGGCGAGGAGGTGGGGAAATCGTAACCCTCATACACTGCTGGTGGAAATGTTAAATGCAGCTGCTTCGGAAAACAGCCTGGCAGGTCTTCAAATGGTTAAACAGAGATTTTTAAAAAAATCAATGGGAAACATTGAAGAGAGAAAACTGCAAAGATTATATGTGAAACCCACAAAGGTCAAGATTCTGATTCAACCAAGCATAGCTAACTCCCAAACTGGGTGAGATGGTACAGAGGGATTGTCTTTCAATACTTTTTACTTTTATAACCAAGAGACAAATTTTGTAGGAAATATGATAGTCAGTAGTCCCATTAATGGTTAAAGCAGGTAGTGCAAAGACTTGGAACTGAGAAAGAAAGAGAGAAAAACAGACAAGGAGGAAAAGACCCATTTCTCCAGTGCATGAAGCCTTTGAATCTTATGTTTTTGTTCCGCCTGATTCTCCTTCTCGTGCTGGTGGTGACTTTCCGAGGGCTTGTTTGTCTGTTGTTGGGAGATAAAGAATCAAAGCTCTGCTCATGGCCACTCTCCTTAAAACCACACCTGTCTGAAGATTTTTGTGTGTCAGCTGCCTCTGTAGTGTGTTTGGGGCAGAAACTGTTAAAAGAAGATTTAACAGGGAGCATATAGGCGAGGCAACATTGGCAATTTTCCAGCCATCCTGTGGGGACTGCACAAAAGAGATGTTTGAGGCAAGGCTTCGTTCCGAAAGAAAGCCTTTAAGGGAACACATTGTAAAACTGTTTATAAAGTCTGTGTTTGGCACACAAAAGCTAAATCACCATTGGGAAGACGAGGAAGTTAAATGTAGTTGAAGTCCAAACTTCAGGGCAGTTACCTGTTTTCTGTTCTTCCCTATTGTCTTCCTCATTGGATCAGCTATTCTGTTTCCATTCACACTTTAGTGGTTGATGGGAGAGAACAAGGAACATTAGAAGAAAATGGCATAAAGTCCCTATGAATTGGACTTAAATAGCCCCCAGGTGGCTGGCAAAGAGAAAAATCAATAACACCATCAGTCAGAAACCTGCTCTAGTTTAGAAACATTTCTTATGCTAGGGCTTAAGGAAAAGATTCAGGGTTATTGGAAGTTTTGCCCTCCCACCATTCCACTTTATTTGGTACAAGTGTATGTTTGAAGAGGTAATTAAAAAATATAAAATAAAATAAAAAGTACTGGGGGAAGCTGAAACAGAAGTCCATCAGGGCCAGGGCTCAAAGCTTCTTGGCATATGCTTTCCTCATATGGCTTATCTATGCTGTGTGCTTGTTGGCATGTTGTTCTATTAATTGGTGCTGGCTTTTCTGCGTGCTAATCAGTGAGTACATGCAGATATTGATGTTAATTAGTGTTTTGTTAAAAAAATACCCTTTTCATGTGAGGCAGTCTTTGGAATCTGCATTTATAGCTAAATCGGCCTCCACTTGGACAGACTTTATGACATTAACAGGCAATTTAGTTTATTATAACACTTTTTTTTTTGCTATAGATGTTTCTACAAAGGAATTAAAAGAGAATATTAAAAGAGAAGCCAAGTTGCCTATAAATATTTTCTGTGCACATTGGAATAGTTGTCCATAGGTTGTGCTTTTCATCTCTGGGAACAGATAACAAGGCTGATTTCACTGTATGGTATTCAAGCAAGAACTCAGAGAAACAAGTGGACCCCTGCATTCCAAGATCATATTGTTGTATGTACCTTAGGCCTCTGGTGTACGTCATACCTGCTGGTGGGGGATTATTTCTAGAGTAGGATCTGGAGAACTTGGAATCCAGACATTGGCACTTTGATCTTGGACACGTCCCTTAGTCTCTTTCGACCCAGGTTTCCCTTTTTGAAGTAAGATTGGACCAGATGAACTCTCACATCTCTCTAGCTCTCAGATTTCTACTACTCTGTAATTTATATACTGCTACCTTGTGACTGCCATTCCTTAGAACATGTTAGGGTAAATTACATAAATTAAAATGTAGAATAGGTAAGACATATTGGACAGGGGCATTCTATTTATCTTTATTTTCCTTAATAAAAAAGAAAAATATGTTTATATAAACACACTCATACACAAGACATTAAAAAAGTCTTTTTTTATTAGTAATTGAAGTGAACTTTGCAGGTAAATTTTCATTCCATGAGCTCAATTTTTGCGATCCTGTTATAAATTTTATCAGCCTAAATAACCAGTAGCCCACCAAGCCAACTACTATTAATCCCTTTCTCAATTAACAAGCAATTATTGTTCATTCAATATGTATTCACACTGTGCTAGGAACTCTAGGGAAACTGATGAAATTTAAAACAGTCAAATTAAGAACAAACCTGTGCTGTATTCTTTGGTATTAATTGTGTGGATAATGGGGATTTAAGAAGGAGGGAAAAAAAATAGAAAGTGGCTCTAGTTAGAGAAAGCTTCACTGGATTTGTGACACACGATCTTCGGCTAGGAAGGTAAGGCAAGTGTGGGCAGTCCAGTGGGATGATGGCGGAAACATAACCAAATGCATAGAGAGAGTACCAATCCTACCATGAGCAGGGAAAGTGAGTGGAAGGGGTTTACTGACACAAACAAACTGCACGGCTATGGGACACCACCATGAGGTGGTTTACTTGAAGCAGTGGCCAACATGCATGGATGTTCTGAAGAAGTCATCACGGAATATGTACAGGATGAATCATCATACTCTAAGGTCACCTCCTCCATGGAGCATTCCATGTGTTCCCAGACAGAATTAGTGTTCACTGCATTCTTTTTTCCATTTATTTTATATGTTGAGTTGCAATTAAGATGGTATTTGTTGAGGAAACATAAACTGAGACCTGGCTTGGCCCACCTTGCTTCCCTTTGAGGTCTTCAAGGGAAGAAAGCACAGAGTGGTCTTATAAAAACATAAAGTATTTAACATCACTCCTGTGCTTAAAATCTTCTAATGGATTGTCAGGTTCACTCTGATATGTAAAAAGTGTGAAAGTCATCACTTTCATCCTTACCACAAGAAAAGGTGGGATACACTGAATATGGATGATTTGTTTCAGGCCCATTGGGGAACTGAGGTCTCGGACAAACCACCACCACGAAGAGAGCCACCACAGGTGCATCCAGAGAGCCATAGACGAGATCTGTTTGCCTGGAGCAAAAGCTGCTGGAGCCATAGACCACGAAACACTTAAGTGATAATTTTGATGAATTGCTAAAAGCTAAGTGTGGACTAATTTGAGAGTGAGAAACAGCTGGGGATCCACACTTCATGGGTTTCGCCTCCAGGAACCCCACTATGTTCTCATGCTAAAGGTTTGAGAAGGATCTTCTTATGTCTCTGACAGATAAGTAAAGAGAAATTATTGTGAACTATGCCCCAAGTCTTCTCCATGGGCACTGTCAGGGGAAAAGGCTTACCATTTCTCAACTAGCATAAGAGCACTCCTCTCACTCCAGCTCTTTCTAGCCTTCCTGTCTCATCTAAGAGTGCAGCGAAGGTGGTGGTGGACAGTCAAAAGGGTCAGGGAGAAAAAGAAGCTGTATCTATGGGGGAAACACTGTGAAGGTCACAGCCTCAAAACACAGACTGACCAGAACACTAGAGAGGTTTAATTGGAAAGTAATAGAACACTCCCCTCTTCCACACTTAACTATCACAACAGTAGGGATCCAGTAAGATAAGTCAACTATAGTTGAAAGAGCTGTAGGACAGACTTTTTCTGGGGTGGAGAATACTTAGTGCAGCCAAGGTCAAGGAGGGAAACAGCACAAGAGCACCAGAAGAATTTGAAGTTTCTGGCACCTATAGTTACAGCAAACTTTAAACATAGTTCACTCCTAGCCTGATTAACATAAAAGCTCAAACTCAAGTCCTATATACCACAGTCCTGTTACGTGACATGTGTAAAACTTTGAACAAAAAATTACAAGCCATGGCAAAAGACAAGAAATCATCTGAAGAGACAAAGCAATCATCACAACCAGAGTCAGATGACACAAGATGTTATAATGATCAAAGAGGGAACTTAAAATAACTGACTGATATGCTAAGGGCTCTAATGGAAAAAGTACACAGCATGCAAATGTAGATGGGTAATTTAAATAAAGAAATGGAAACTCTAAAAATGTTTCAAAAAGAAATGTTAGAAATCAAAACAAATCAAAAGTGCCTTTGGTAGGTTCATCAGTGGACTTGGCATGGACAAGGGAAAGAATCAATGAGCTTAAAGATCGAACAATAGAAACTTTCTTAATTGAAATGCAAAGAGAAAAATAAAAACATACGAACAGAACATTCAAGAATTCTGGGACAATTTCAGAGAGTGTTACATGTATAATTAAAAAAATAGAAGGAGAAAGAAAGAAGGAGCAAAAGAAATTATTTGAAGCAATAATGGCTGGAAGGTTCCCAAATTAATGATCGGTTTCAAATCACCAATCCAAAAAGCTCAGGGAACACTAAACAGGATAAATACTGCCCTCAACCCCATACTTTTGTTTATTTTATTCTAATAACAGAAAACCCAATACAAAGGGACATTTTTTAACCAGAGTTGAGAAACAGAAACAAAACTCCCAGAGTAAGTATCTTACTTACCGAGGAACAAGTTTAAGAAATGGTGAAAAGAGGAAGGGAGCAGAGTGAAATCTTTTTAGTGGTGAGAGAAAACCTCCTACAATCTAGAATTCTATATCCAGACATATTTTCCTTCAAAGCTGAGACTTCCTTGATGAACAAAAACTGAGGGAATTCGTTGTCAGCAGAATTGAATTCTGACCTGCTATACAAAATATGTTAAAAAATGTTCTTTAGGAAAAATAAAAATGACATAGGTCAGAAACTTGGATCTACATAAAGGAAGCATATTAGGAAGGAATAAAGGTAAAATAAAATATTTTACTTAAAAGATAACTTTTTAAAAGTTATAATAATAAAATGCAGTAGGAGATTATAACACATGGACAAGTGAAAACATAGCACTTAGAACAAGTGAATATCACAGGAATGGAAAGGGAAGAACTGGATGTGTTCAGTTATAAGGTATCTGCGCTACATGTGAAGTAGCATAGTGTTATTTGAAGGTGAAATTTGATTAGTTAAAAATGTATGTTGAAAACTATGGAAACCACTAAAATTTTTCAAAAATAAGTATAATTGATACTCTGAGATGAGATTTAAGTAGAAACACATGAACGCTTAATTAAAACCAGAGAAGGCAGAAAGAGAAGCGAGAAAGGGAGGTGGGAAGAAATAAAGAATAAAGGTAATAAATAGAAAACAGTTACAAACATGGTAGACATTAACTATATCAATAATCACTTTAAATGTGAGTGGTCAAAATACACCAATTAAATGACAAAGACAACAAATGGATTAAAAAATAAAAAGACCCAACCGTCTACAAGAAATCCGCTTTAAATATAAAGACTTAGGTAGGCTAAAACCTTCCAATAACTTTCCATGGTACTTAGAATAAAATCCACCTTCCTTATTTGGGGCTACTAGGCCCTGAGGTCTTGCCTCTGTTCCATCTCTGAGTCTATTTCTTACTGCACTTCCCTTTCATCATTTTGCTCCCAAATGGAATTCCAGGTACACTTCTACCTCGAGACCTTTGTATATGCTGCTCCCCCCACTCGAGCTGCTCTTTCCTCAGATGTTCGTAGGGCTCACTTCCTCACTGCTTTTAGGTCAGTTTTCAAATGTTACTCTTTCAGGAGGCCTTCCAGGATCCCATGTTTAAAACCTTAACCTTCCCTATGTCTTTTTTGTTTAATTTTCTCCATAGCTATAAGCCATCTGATGGTCTTACATCTTACTATAGTTTTTGTTTATAAACTGTCTTTATCTACCAGGATGAAGCTACATGAAGTGGATTTTTAACAATCATTATTATTATTTTTTATTTATTTTTTTTAAAGATTTTATTTATTTTTACTTTTAGAGAGAGGAGAAGGGAGGGAGAAAGAGAAATGTATGGTTGCCTCTCACATGGCCCCAACTGGGGACCTGGCCCGCAACTCAGGCATGTGCTCCAACTGGGAATCGAACCGGGACCCCCTGGTTCCCAGCCCGTGCTCAATCCACTGAGCCACACCAGCTGGGCAACAATCATTATTATTATTTTTTTTAATAATTACTTTATTGTTGTTCAATTACAGTTATTTGCATCCTCTCCCTTCCCCTCCTCTCTCCCCCTCCAACCCCCCCCCCCCCCCCAGCCTCCCTCCTCCCCCTTGGTTCTGTCCACGTGCCCTCCATAGTGATTCCTGAAAACCCTTCTCCCCTTTGTCCCCTCCCCCCTGGCTATTGTTAGACTGTTCTTAATTTCAATGTCACTGGTTATGTTCTGCTTGCTTTCTGCTTTTGTTGATTATGATCCAGTCAAAGGTGAGATCATATGGTATCTGTCCCTCACCGCTTGGCTTACTTCACTTAGCATAATGCCACAGAAATACAAAGGATTATAAGTCACTACTATGAAGAACTGTATGCCAAGAAATATGAAAACCTAGGAGAAATGGACAAATTTTTAGAAAAACAATCATTTTTAAAATACTAAATCCCCAAGACTTAGAATAGCGCTTTGTACAAAATAGGTCTTGGTAAATATGTATTGTGTGTTCAAAGAAAACATCAGTAAGTTGCTAAATGCTGTGCCCTTAGTTCCTAAAACAATACCTAAAAGAATGGGAACTGAATAAAATACTTCAATGAATGAAAGTAATACATTATTATTACCTGCGTTTTTGACTCAAACTCCAGTGAGCTGAGCCATGTTGAGAATTCTTTTCTCTTAGGAGGGTTGGGGCTTGGACAGGTTCAGATTAAAAAGGCCTTGAGAACTTCTCAGTCTTCCCTCTGGTGCCCTACCGGCAGTGTGCTGGAGCCAGTTTGTACCAGTTTCTGAGAGACCATTGTTAAATCTTCAGGAAATTTGCATGCTAGCTCTTAAGCTTGGACTTGGCCATGGTGAGAGTATTTATACCACAGAAAATGGCATACTCTACAAATCAATGATCCCCATCTTCCTATGGTCTCCTCTCACTCCTGGGCTTAGAGAGTTGGTCATTTACTGGCATACCATCCAGGGCCAGGAGGGAGATGGGAGGGATATTTTTCTTTCTTGGTACTTTTCAGTTGAGAACACACATTTAGATTTATCTGGGGAACTGAAAATATACACAAATATCTAATACCTGGTTCTATTCCAGACCTACTGTGTTAGAGCAGTGGTATGTTCATTTCCTAGTGCAAATTACTGCAAAGTCAATAGCTTAAAACAACAAAAACTTATTCTCTTATAGTTAAAGGTTAGAAGTCTAAAATCAGGGTGTAGGCAGGGCTGTATTACTTCTGGAAGGTTCAGGAGAGAATGTTTCCTTACCTCTTCCAGCTTTTATAGACCACCGCATCCCTTGGTTATGGCCCTTCTTTGCACCACTGCAGACTCCTCCTGCCACTATCACATCTCTTACTACTGACTCGGACCCTCCTTCCCACCTCTTACAAGGTCCCTTGTGATTACATTTGGCCCACTTGGATGTTCAGGGAATCTCATCTCAAGATCCTTAATGTAATCATATTTGCAAATTCCCTTTATCAGGTAAGATAGCATATTCACAGGTTTTGAAAATTAAGACATGGATATTTTTGGGACAATTATCCAGCCTACCACAAGTGGTTGGTACCACAACCTTATTGAACATTGAGAATCACATAGGGAGCTCTGAAAATTTTATGCTGCATCCCAGAACAATTAAATCAGAATATCTGGGCCAAAACCCAGGGAATCTTATACTAAAAACTGTTCAGTTGATTCCAGTGTGCATTTAGTGATGGTTAGAAAACACTGGGCTGGAGGTGCCAGGATGGACTTCAGGATGCATGTTTAAAAATATCTCCATAGGTGAAATCCTAAGAGCTCTCTGATTTATAATGCCTTCTTTAAAAACTAGGAGGATTTATAGTTTATATTCTGTTTATGTATTGCTTTTTCAACTTAGAGAGACTGTGAGTTCCTTGGCTTCAGGGCCATGTTTTGCTTATCTTTGTCACCACAGTATAATGTGTGATAAAAATTTGTTTAATCCATGAATACATACTTAAAAAACTCCTTAACTTATGAGATTCTTTGCCTCAACACTGTTTATCATGAGGTGCTTGCAATCTTTCTAATGTCTGTGGACCCTTAAAACCTTGTTAGGGCTGTCCAGAAGGGGTAGAGAATCGCTGAGTCACGATGGGAGAGGGACATCTCGCTTGCCTGGTGGCTAACCCATTTCATTCATGAATTTCCTCTCTGTGGTGCTCCAGTCTCCTAATGCATCCCATGGGACAGACCATTTATTCTTTCAAAGCGAGGGTCTTCCGTATTCCCTAGAAATGTTGCGTGTTATAAGTTTAGGAAGATAGCCTACATCTAGAGGAGGAGATGCAAAGTAGCCTGTGTCAAGGTTGTTTTATTAACCTGCAGCAACTACTTTTTTAAATGTATGGGAACTACCCATACACAGACGTATACTGTGGGGTTTTAAAGGGATATGATTCTACTGTGAGTGGGAGGTGCTGAGCCTACCAGCAAGCACAGAAGGACAGGTGATTTTTCAAATGGGGTCAGTGAATCTATGCTCTTCCCCTCGCCCATACTGTTCTGCCCACGCTGGCCACCACCTTTTTTGTTGAATATTCTAGACAAGGCCAAATATCCTTCTGTCTGAGAGCCTTTGGTTGAGCTGTCTGTTTTTCTGCTTGGATGCTCCTTCCCAAGGTATCTGCCCAGCTAATGCCCTTGCCAAGTTTAAGTCTACCTCCATGAGGTTACCCTACTGTGGTCCTGTTCACTTTGCCCTGATCACCATTTTCTTTTTTCTAAGGTATGAACTGTAATCTAGTGACATTTAAGTAGGATGTTCATTTTTGTTTTCTTTGTCTCCACCTACTAGAATGTAAGCCCTGCAAAGGCAGGGCTTTTAATCTGTGTTGCTCGCTGATGTACATCAAGCCCCCAAGTTGGTACTCGATAAATAGTTGTTGAATGAGTGAATGGGAGAAAAGGACTCCACCAGTTAACAGAAGAACTAGAAAAGCACAGAGGTTAGAGCAGGAGGAGGAAAGTAGGGGACTGAGTAGTAAGAGCATGGCATGGGGATAATAGGATGCAGTGCTCAGGGTCTGCGGAGAGAGAGAAAACTTACATCCAGGTCAGTGAGACAGAAGATATAGTGAAGTCAGCTGTGAGGAGGGAGGTTGCGATGTCAGTGTAGTTTTGATTAAAGTTAAAAGCAAGAAATTATGGCCTAATGGAAGAGACTTATTACTCCTGAGGAATCCAGAAAAAGGCTAAAGCCAGCAATTTAACTTGAGAATTGGGGGTGGAAGTATATAGGTACTAATCATTTGTAAGCTAAAAGTACAGGGCTTTGGAAAGAGGCTAGAGAAGACAAAAGGGCATTTAAGGAGAGTGATGATAAGCAGTGCATGGAAAGAATTGTGCCTAACATATTTATACCTGAGCTGCCACCAAAAGAGGTAATGGTACGATTGAGTGCTTTAATGAAACCTCAGCTGTGCTGACTGTACGATGTGGACATGTAAGTATTGTGGCACTTCGGTGGAAGATGATTTATGCAAAGTTTCCCCTTTCTCTGCTTTTCATCTGATTTGTGTGTTGGACTCCTCTGAATAATCGATGGTGGCTGGATGATGGTGGGGGAGAGTCTGGAGGGAATAACTCTGGGGATATGAGAAACAGGGAGCAGGCCCAAGTCAAGGGAACGGGGTAGTACAGCCCTACCAATCCCCCCACCCGCCAACACACACACACACTCCTCTAAGGTTCCCACAGGACAAGTAGGGACCATATTTTTACTTCTCCTGTTTGCCTCATGAAATTAACAGTATAGTAAGTAAGCACTTGAAATTGATAATATCGATGTTTGGTGATGGCTGGTGGTACAGGGAGAGAATTTTGTGAAAGATTCAAGGAGGGTAGGATTCTGATGGTAGTTGCATTAGTTCCTTACCTCACTCCCACCTTGGATTGGAAAAGAGTGAACTGACCCCAAGTCTATTAGGTAATATCACCTGATTGACCATGTAAACCTGCTTAGGTATCAGTGCTTTCTGTCTCACCAAAGGGAGGAACTTCATTAAAATCTTCTCAGTGTGATTGGATCGTCAGAAAGAATGAGAAGCAGTTGTCTTTTTTCTTTTCTAGTCTGGGCAGGTCAGGTGTTTCTGGTCAGCCAAACATCCACCTTTCTCACAGGCGACCTGGGAGACCTTTCTGGTGACCTGGGAGGGGTGGAGGGTGGTGAATTGACGTATCCAGGGGAAGTGGCACCTGCCTTTAGCTATAGCTTCCCCTTCAGTTAATCTTCAGATGATTCCTACTAGAATGGCCCTTAAAAATAAGCAAGTGGCTGCTAACACTGGCATGCAAAGTCTTTTGAAGTCACAGCATCCTTTTCTCCTGGTCCCTGAATCTCACTGATAAGCTTTGATCCTGGGCATCATCCCGATTTTGCTTGGCTCTGTTGGTTGACATAATGAATATGTTGTTATTTTCTGTAAACTCTACAAGTACATCTTAAAAACCCCAAGTACCATTGATGTTAACTAACAGAGGAAATTGGCCTCATGAAAAAAATACAGATGGGCATACAATGTCATTATGCACTGAAGCTTAGAAACTAGAAGAGTAAAATATGGAATGCTGTTTTTAGGATTAATAAAACTAGGCCCCATTGATGTACTCACTGAGAAGTCGAATACTTACCCTGATGTGTCATATTGTGAAGAACAGTTTTGGAACAGCTGAAATTCTCTTCATTAGTAAGATCCCATAGCAAGCTTTTCTCTTCTAAGTTATTTACTCTTTAGTGCTTTGGGGAAGCAGAACTTTAAAAGCTGGAAAATAGAACATCGTGGTCTCTCTGACCCAAAAACTTATACAAAGGATAAAAAAGAGAACAACCTAGATGATATCATTGGATTAAACACCAAGCGCATTAGCCCTTTGAGTATGTACTGTACCAGAATACAGCAAGAGAAATATTTGCTTTGTTAAAACAAAAATAAATAGACTTTAAATATATTAGTCATTTCTATTATTTGCCAAATGAAAATCACTTACTATATTTTTAGCTCTCTAAACAAAAATTATAAGGGGAAAAATGACTTAATATTCTGGATGTCATACTGATAATTCCAAGGGAAGAACACAAATCAATATGCAAAAAGACTGGTTTGTAAGCCTTTTATTTTATTTGTGACCTGACAGGGAACCAAAGGGACAAATGTTCTTTCATCCGATGTCCTGCTAGGCTTCTGGTGTGAAAATGAAATATAAACAATGGGCAATTTTATTAGTTGTATTAAATTCCATAAATGTTGCCCTTGAATGAGTACTTAAGCAGTCTGTCTAAAAATACATGATGATGGAGGAAATTGAAGAACAAGGACTAAAAGATGCCCCCAAATCTGAATTGCTATAGAGATTTTGAATGCAAGAGGAGCAGGAAAATGGAAGCAGGAAGTACAGCAAAGAAAGGATGTTGCAGAATTTCAGAGAAATTATTTCAGGTTTTGGGCAGTCTTATTTTCAGCACACTCAAAGAGGTAGAATGAAAATGGTAGCTATGGATCTGGTCCCAGAAAATATAAAATGGGAAGGCTGGCCAGGTAGACGGCTGGAGAAACGATGCCGAAGCTGTGGGAAGAGAGTCCAGGACCCAAAAATAGATTTGATTTTTCTGTTTTGTCCAATTTCTAGGTAAAACTTCCTTTTGTGGAGGGAAGAGTGAAAATCCATTTCTTATTGCCAGGCTGAATGTTTGGCCAGAATGCAACTCACCCTTTGGCAGCTAACAATCTATCCATCTTCAACAAACCTGAGCCTTGGTAGTACATGTACAGCGTGCTAGGGACAGCTGACGGACTGCCTAGTGCCTCATCTTGGTGCCTGCAATAGCGAGCTTGAAAGTACTGGCTTTCTGAAAGAACGGATTTAGGAAGGCAAGAAATTGTATCTTCTTGTGTTAAAACCTGCTTAGTTTGGGGTTGCTATCAAGGACAGTTTCTGAGGCTTCCTACCATCTCTAATGGCAACTGTAAAGATATTTGTAGCTTTATAAAATTGTTTTTGCTTTTTTTTTCTTTTGGCTATTATTTTAGTTTAGGATATTTATCAGGGCCCATTACCTGCTATTTATATTGGCTTGTTACATTAGTCTCCTTGGGCCTTGAAAATGTGAAGTCTTGAGAAGAAATGAACCATAGATTTTTAGGGTTTGAAAGAAGGTCAACATGTATCATTTTTATTTACTGTAAATTTCTTAAGACATTTACAAAGATCATTATGCCTGAGCTGGAGAATGAAGCGGGACTAAAAATAAAGAATCTAGCTACTGTGAGGATTAAGCTTGCTCTAAGGTCTGTATTTCCTGCTTTGGGTTTCCTTTGTTAACAGAATCTAATCACCTGGGATAGCAGGGAAGTAACATTCTTCACTGGGTCACTGGGGCTTTTAGGGGCAAGCATAGCAGTGTGCCAGGCTGCCAGGTGAGGGGGTTTCAGGCAGTAAGCTGGCTGTGTGCAATGTGATGGGAAAGCAATGTTTACTACCAGCCCTACGATGCTCAGACAGAAGGGAGACCCCATAGCTGCGTTGCCCCCTAACAGGTGACTGACTGGTCTTTCCTACACACTTCACGTAGACATGCATAATTTCTCAGAGAGATTGGGAAAATCTCTGAAAAACAAAGACATTCCTTTAACTTTTAGGAGCAAAAAAGAAAGCTGGAATAAATTGGTACTATGCCAAGATCTGCTACTGAAATTTAGCATGTGATAGCATTAGAAGGCTGAGAAGAGAGGAGGATTTTACTGGGTCATTTAAAGATCCTGCTTAGAATTTGTATTGTATTGTAGACCACCCTGAAAGAGGACTCCGGAGTCTTTCTGACCGAAGGATCTCCTGCAGCTGGGAGGCAGGATAGTGTGAGAATGAGGACTCATGTGTGCGTACATGCACTGTCAATGGACTGGAGCAATAGTAGACCCTCTGCTAGACCATGGAGATGCATAGACAAAGCAGACTTAGTTCTTGCCTAGAGAGGGAAAGCAAAAGATAGATCTATATATAGTTCCAGTATTCTAGAATAGTTCCACTGTTCATGTAACTTGTGTTTTCTCTGTTCTGGTTGGAGATAGAGCTGAGATATGATGTTTGTCATCCTTGGGAAAGTAAATCAGTTTTCAGGCACTGAAAGTAGCTCCTTTTTCCCACAGATGGGCATAGGCCCACTCTCCCTGCCTCAATTTAACTTCCCGTGCCAAGGAGGCAAATAGGGTTGATGTCCTTTAGTTGGTGAGCGGAAAGTTCTGTTTTCCAGGATAAAGAGTATAATCAGAAGTCTTTGGGGATGCATCTCCTGCATGACCAACTAGGGATCTAGTGCGTGGCTCTATTATCTGGGAAAGGAGACCTAGTGAGACATGTTCCATTCCAGAGGATGCAAAGGCAAAACTGTTTTTATTCTAGATGATGAGAGTCTTCTAGGGGGAAGAGGGAGACTGTAAGGCAGACACTGAATGGCCTCTGGCACAGCATTCTCTTTTTTTTAAATTATGTTATTGTTGTCCAATTACAGTTGTCTGCATTCACCCCCACGACTCCCCCACCACCCCAGCCATCCCCACCTCCCTCCCTTGATTCCACATCCCCTTGGTTTTGTCCATGTGTCCTTTATAGTTGTTCCTGAAAACCCTTCCCCGCTCCCCCCATTATCCCCTGCCACCTCCCCTCTGGTTACTGTCAGATTGTTCTTAATTTCAATGTCTCTGGTTATATTTTGCTTGCTTGTTTGTTTTGTTGATTAGATTCCAGTTAAAGGTGAGATCGTATTATATTTGTCCCTCATCACCTGGCTTACTTCACTCAGCATAATGCTCGCCAGTTCTGTCCATGCTGTTGCAAAGGATAGGAGCTCCTTCTTCCTTTTTGCTGCATAGTATTCTGTTGTGTAAATGTACCATAGTTTTTTGATCCACTCATTTACTGATGGGCACTTGGGTTGCTTCTAGAACTTGACTATTGTAAATTGTGCTTCTATGAACATTGGAGTGCATAGGTTCTTTTGGATTGGTGTTTCAGGGCTCTTAGGGTATAATCTCATCAGTAGAATTACTGACTCAAAAGGTAGTTTCATTTTTAGTTTTCTGAGGAAATTCCATACTGTTTTCCACAGTGGCTGCACCAGTCTGCATTCCCACCAACAGTACAGTAGGGTTCCCTTTTCTCCACATCCCCTCCAACAGTTATCTGTTGCTTTGTTGATGATGGCCATTCTCACTGGCATGAGGTGGTATTTCACTGTGGTTTTAATTTGCACCTCTCTGATGGCTAGTGATGCTGAGCATCTTTTCATATGTCTCTGGACCCTCTGACACAGCATTCTTATCTTGGCCCAGGATATGGTGGATTTGGTGTTTTCAAAACCTTGGGAATCTAAGCCTAGACATTCTTGGCTGGGATTAATTTCAGGAGAGTAGACTCATTCTCCCTTGAAATTCCACAAATGACCTGTGGAAATACCTGCAGCCCTGCCTCTGACCCTCAGCACAGCGTATCCAAAATTAATTAGGAGCATCTGGTGAGCACCTTCTCAGCTTCTCACCATGGCACTTCCAAGCCTCGCTTCCTCAGCTCCTCCCCTCCTCTACTCCTTTCATGTTAGTGGAACTCTTCTCTCTCCTGGCAGATGTCAGGCCTTCCCATCCTCCTCAGAACACTGCATAATTATCCCCTTCCAGACCTGTATGCTTAACTGTGATGCCTAAACCCTGGCCTTCTCATTAAAATTGAAGCATTAAGAACAAAACCTTTTTCATCTCAAATCCGACGCTCTTAGTGTCTCACCTCCTTCAAGACCTAAATGTTTAAAGCTGTGTATATGCATTGGTCACTTCCTCAACTTCAACTCACTGTGGCTTCTGTCCAATGAAGCCTCCAAACCCATTCTCATTAGTCACCCATTGTCGTGGGGATTTCATCCCAGCAAAACCCGTGGGTGACCATAACCTGATGCGTAAAAGAATCTCACACCGAGACACACGGGGAGAAGAGAGTCTGGAACCACAGGACCAATTCCTCCATCTTGGGAAAAGGCCTCATGGGTAGCTTAGCCGGGGTTTTTATTAGAAGCTTTAGGACATATTTACATTGGGTTGATTATTCATGGGCTTATGCAGAACAGGGGTAGGTTTACTCATTAACAGAGCATTAGGATGTAAATTCAGGTCTGGTGGCAGACAGGACCAGGGTATACATTAAACAGAAGACAAGTAAATTGAGGGTAAGCTAGCTAGGGCTGTTAACTTTTAGGACCATAGAACATTGAGGCAGTGATTCATTAACTTAAACTTCCTGACTTTGGGAGGAAGAGGCTCAGCAAGTGAGAGAATTTTTTAAGAAACATTTTTGCCAAATTCCCATTAGAGAATTCCTTTTCCACTGACATGATCCACATGGGAATGATTTTTCCTCACGCGGATCCGTGCTCTGACATACGTGATTCCCAGACTGCGTGTTTACACGCGTGTGGAAAGAATTCCCACAACCCATGACTTCTCTGTCACTAAAACCAACAAAATTTTTCACTCCTCATCTTACCTGATCACTTGTGGCATGCCCACCTTCTTGAAACATTCTCTCCCTTGGCTCTGATACAGCAACACCCTCCTAGTTTCCCCTACTGCGCTGGCCACTGCCTTTTGACTCCTCCTTTATGTGACAATTAAATGTTGGACCTAATCTCTTTTCTCTCCTCACTGGACATTCTCATCCACATCTTTGGTGGAACTCTGTTGTTTTACTGGTCCAGTATCTTTTATCCCTTCTTTTAGTGCCAACCCACCTCAGGTCGGGGTGGGTGTGGAAGGGTGCATGCTCTCTTAGCCACAGTTCGCTGCTTTAAGTTTTCCCTTCAACCTAATGGTCATACCTTCTTCTCCATGAGCTGAGCCTCTGGAGCGTGAGGCCTTTTCTCACTGCCTGCTTTCCTCTTCCCCCACCCCGCCCATCTCCAAACCCAAAGGGGCTGGAAATAACAGACTTTGCAGCTCCCCTTTTGTTTTGTGGGACATTCTCCATGTCATCTTCACTTCCTTAATGAGGTGATCTTCCCCATTCCCCTTTCCTGGAACCCGGGGTGGGGGGGGAGATGAAAATGCATTGAGTATTCCAGTGATATTAATGATAGGAGCTTGTGTTTCTGATCAAAGACTTGGCCATTGATATAAGCCACCACACCACTTGAAGGAAAGATAGGACAACCATAAAACTGTAAAAACTTATGAAATAAAGCTGTTCTAAACCTTATGGAATCATCGTAATGCACTTTATACCTTGGTGTATGTAAGGAATTCCACAGTATCATTAGTGTTACTTTAGCATATAAAATGGAACTCATTTGCATCATAAATTGGAACTTTTTAAAACCAATGTGCTAACATAATAAGCATTCATTAAATATTTAATTAGCTGAAATTTAGTCTGCTTTTTAGAATGTGGTTCTGTTTCCTATGAGCAGGATATGCTCACTAACAATGTGTTCTTAAAAAAGTTACTTAACTCTCTGTACCTAAGATGCCCTGTTTATGAAATGGAAGTATATAATACATACAGTACAGAGTAACTGTGAGGGTTAGTTTGGAACAGCTCCTGGCACGTAGTAGGTACTATATTAACATTTATTATGTTCCTTATGATTTGGGTAGGCTGAGTCTTAAAGTCTTAACTGATGGTTTTTCCTCACTGTTGCAAATATGGATATTGATTATTATTATTTTTATTACATGTTATTGCAGGTCACCAATGACATCTGTAGTTGTGAGGGCTTAGGAACAAAGGGACCTTCCTTTATGTGCAGGTTCATTTTTATTCCTTCCCTGTTCTTAGCGATCTAAGGTCCTGTCCACTCAGGTATGTCGCAGTTCTTTTTGCCTTTCTTTCCCTCGAAGTTCTTTCAGCACTAAGTACTTCAAGTGTTATTGATGATTTCAGTCATTGTAATACCTGGACCTATTTACATATACAGAATTCTTCCCAATGGTTGAAGATATGATGCCACAGCATTCACTAATTGCAGCTTCACCGTCAAAGCTTGTACCAGAGAGGAGAAAAATTAAAAGAGATGGATGTTGCATGTTGGAGGGAGGAAGGAGCACGAAACCATCTTCTTGTTTAAATTTGCATTTATGGGATTACAAGTGAGACGAACCCCTCACGCTTGTTTGTTCACTGGTTGATTACTTTCTTTTCTAAATTGTCTGTTCCTGCCTTTTGCCCATTTATCTGCTGGAGTGCTTACTGGTTTTCACTGTTATTTATATGAGCTCCTCAAAATTATTAAAATCTTTTCTGTCATATTTGTGGTAAATATTTGTTTTTGCCAGTTGTCTTTTCATCTAGATAAAAAAGTTTTGAAATTTTGCATAGCCAACTTTATTGACCATGTGTTTTCAGACTTTTTCTGTTGCTTTTAGGGTTGGAGAATTTTCCTCTCTGTACGGATTT
>PVJI01020929.1:0-27918 GCA_004026765.1 Micronycteris hirsuta | reverse complement strand
AAAGCAATATATAGATTCAATGCAATCCCTATCAAAGTTCCAATGACATATTTCACAGATATCGAACAAACACTTCAAAAATTTGTATGGAACCATAAACGTCCCCGAATATCAGCTGCAATTTTGAGAAAGAAGAACAAAGCAGGAGGGATCACAATTCCTGATATCAAACTATATTACAAGGCCACTGTAATCAAAATAGATTGGTATTGGCATGAAAACAGACAGATAGACCAATGGAACAGACTAGAGAGCCCAGAAATAAACACAAGTATCTAGGGGCAGTTAATCTTCGACAAAGGGGGCAGAAGCATAAAATGGAATAAAAATAGCCTCTTCAACAAATGGTGTTGGGAAACCTGGATGGCTACATGCAAAAAAAATGAAACTAGACCACTGTGGGAATTCTTTCCACACACGTGAAAACACGCAGTTCCGGAATTTATGCATTTTGAGCTCAGCTCTGCGTGAGGAAAAAATTATTCCCGTGTGGATCATGTCAGTGGAAAAGGAATTCTCTAATGGGAATTTGGCAAAAATGTATCTTAAAAAATTCTCTAACTTGCCGAGTCTCTCTTCCTCCAAAGCCAAGAAGCTTAAGTTAATGAATCACTGCCTCAATGTTCTATGGCCCTAAAAGTTAACAGCCCTAGTTAGCTTAACCTCAATTTATTTGTCTCCTGTTTAATGTATACCCTGGTCCTGTCCTGTCTGCCACCAGACCTGAATTTACATCCTAATACTCTGTAACTGAATAAACTTACCCCTTATCTATTCCCTTCCCATATATCCTCATGACCCAACTGAAAACCCCTGTTCTGCATAAGCCCATGAATAATCAATCCAATGTAAATGTGTCCTAAAACTTCTAATAAAAAGCCCGGCTAAGCTAGACACGAGGTTTTGAAGATGGAGCAAAAGATCCGGGGCTGCCGGACTCTATTCTCCAAGCGTGTCTCTGGGTAAGTTTGATTCACGCAATCAGTGCGGTCCGCCCCATGGATTTTGCGGGACGAAATCCACAACAATCCACCTCCAACTCTTTTTTCATTTCAAATATGTTCTAGCATAATTTTCACAAGAGCTGAATTCCAGTATCTGAAACCTTACATTAAACATGTTCTAACTTTGAAACAGAATTTGTAACAGAATCAAAAGCAAGAATTTTGGGGTTCCATAGGTGACTGTCTTATTATAACTTTCCTTAATGATAAATGACCTATAAGCTATGTGGCCTAGATCTCTACAGTTATGCGGGATGGGGACACTTGAGAGTCTCCCCAAATAAAGTATTACTTGCCTCTAAAGGAAGTAGCAAACTCTCCTGGAATCCAGCATAAAATGAGAAACAGAAATCCTGACAGTACAGAACTAGGGCAAGCCAGTATTTCCTGGGCAAATTTTCCCAACTATAAAATAAAAATGATAATTTTTCAGTGCTGAATTTACGGTTATATAAGAAAAAATAAGAACTCACTTTAAGTTTGTTGAAGAAAGATATTTTAAGATTTAAATATCACTACACATCACTGTGTGAAATACACTACACATTGTAGTTGTTTATGTTTTAAAATAAGTACATGACAAAAACCTTGGGAATTTCAGTGTATCAGGCTATTTGTATGTCTGCATGTGTGTGGGGAGCTTATAAAAATTCTGGTTTTCTTGACTTACAGAAGCAGCAGCACCTGAAAACTGTCCAAATTGTTTAGGTATATCAATCATTACCAGAATTCAAAGAAACATAGCATTTTATAATGAGAGGAGGTAACAATAGCTCCTTGGCTTGGCCTTGGACTTGTTCTTTGACTTGGCTTCTATAGAGAAAGAAGAAAACTTTAATGCCATCGTGCATTGTAGAAACCATGGTGCACATGCAGTGTTCATCTCAAGAATCAGGGGAACACATGAATACCTGTCACTTCTCAGAACGTTCCTCAAGGGCTTTCCAGAGTTTAGAAATAAATGTACCATTGTTTACAGAAAATCAGCTTCAGCTATCATCTATAGAGTTATTGAAAAATGAAGGTTTACCATGTCATCCATGTGGGAAGACCCAAAGTTTTCCAGCAATTGAGCAGACTTCATTTTCCAAATATTTAGGGTTCTAGAGCTGGAGCAACTATGATAATTACAAATACTGAAAAATTCTGCAAGAATAGAGGCAGTGAAGCTAAGGCAGTCCTTAAGAGAATTAGAAGCAAATAGGGCTGGGGGAGAGAGAGACAGGGAGACAGAGAAGGAGAGACAGGAGGAGGAGGAGGAAGGAGAGAGAGAGAGAGGGACATGGACAGAGAGAGAGAGAAGGAGGAAGAGGATGGAGAAAGAGGGAGAAAAAGGGTGGGTGCTATACTATAAAACTGATGTTAACTTAGAACGTTTCTGACTTAAAATTCCTCCTCTCCTTCATATAAAGACAATATCACAGACTTCACTGGGATTCTGAAAGTGTACTGAAGATGTAATCACTTTTTGAGATGTTAGTGTTAGCATCCACCACCACCAACAACCTACCTGAGTGGAGGAGCATTTAGCATTATACCTGCAACCCACCATTTCCATGTACTTGACCTTTCAATCTCCTTGAATATCCGTATGGTAAACAACTGCTCAAATAATGTTGTTTTGTTATAACACTAATGAGAAAAATCCAATTTCCAGCCGGGACCACTGTGTGTATGGAGAAGGTACATTTCCCCATGCGTTTGTGGGTTTTCTCCTGGACTCCAGTCCATTCCATGTCTCAAAGATGTGCACATAAAGTGAACAGTATGTCTATACTGTCCTATCTGAGTCAGTGTGGGCATGTGTGAGTGACCATGGATATTTTTTTAATTTTTTTTATTTTATTTATTTTTTAGACAGAGGAGAAGGGAGGGAGAAAGAAAGGGAGGATCAGCAATGTATGGTTGCCTCTCACATGGCCCTCACCGGGGACCTGGCCCGCAACCCAGGCATGTGCCCTGACTGGGAATCGAACCGGGATCGTCTGGTTCCCAGCCTGCGCTCAATCCACCGAGCTACACCAGCCAGGGCTGACCATAGATATTTTTGACTGCAACAAGTAATTCCTTAGCCAACAACTAGGGATAGAATTAATATAATTCTAGTTTTACCTAGAACTTCATATATAAAAATATATGAGAAGTCACCAACAATAATTACACAGCCAGGTAATCAAATCGATCAGTAAATTTGTAAGCACTTCATTTTTTAAAATATATTTTATTGATTATGTTATTACAGTGGTCTTATTTCCCCCCTTTTTTCCCCTCCACCCAGGACCCCCTCCAACCCACCCCCCCTTAGTTCATGTCTTTGGGTAGTACATATAAGTTCATTGACTTCTACATTTTCTATACTATTCTTAACCTCCCCTATTTTGTACCTTCTATCTATGCTTCTTATTCCCTGTACTTTTATCCCTATTCTCCCCCCTCCCTCTGCCCACTGATAACCCTCCATGTGATCTCCATTTCTGTGATTCTGTTCCTGTTCTAGTTGTTTGCTTAGTTTTTGTTTTGTTTTGTTTTGTTTTGTTTTTTTAATTCAGTTGTTGATAGTTGTGAGTTTAATGTTATTTTACTGTTCATAGTTTTGGATCTTCTTCTCTTCCTCAGATAAGTCCTTTTAACATTTCATATAATAGGGGCTTGGGGATGATGAACTCCTTTACCTTGATTTTGTCTGGAAAGCACTTTATCTGCCCTTCCGTTCTAAATGAAAGTTTTGCTGGATAGAGTAATCTTAGATGTAGGTCTTTGCCTTTCATGACTTGGAATACTTCTTTCCAGCCCCTTCTTGTCTGTAAGCCTTCTTTTGAGAAATCAGCTGACAGTCTTATGGGAACTCCTTTGTAGGTAACTGTCTCCTTTTCTCATGCTGCTTTTGAGATTCTCTCCTTATCTTTAATCTTGGGTAATCTAAGTATGATGTGCCTTGCTTGTGCTTACTTGGATCCAGCTTCTTTGGGACTCTCTGAGTTTCCTGGACTTCCTGGAAGTTTATTTCCCTTGACAGATTAGGGAAGATCTTCTTAATTATTTTTTTCAATTTCTCACCCTTCCTCTTCTCCTTATGGCATTCCCATGATTTCAATGTTGGAATGTTTAAAGTTGTCCTGGAGGTTTCTAAGTCCCTCCTCATTTTTTTTGAATTCTTGTTTCTTCATTCTGTTCTGGTTGAATGTTTATTTCTTCCTTCTGGTCCAAACCATTGATTTGAGTCCTGGTTTCCTTCCCATCACTGTTGTTTCCTTGTGCATTTTCCTTTAAATCACTTTTAATAGCCTTCACTTTCTCCTCTATTCTGTGACCATAGTCAACCATTTCTGTGAGTGTCCTGATTGCCAGTGTTTTGAACTCTACATTTGATAGGTTGGCTATCTATTCATCACTTAGTTGTATTTTCTTCTGGAGCTTTGATCTGTTCTTTCATTTGGGCCAGTTTGTTTGCCTTGGCATACCTGTTACATAGTAAGGGGCAGAGCCTTAGGTACTCATCAAGGCAGGGCAATCAACATTGCTGCATTGTAGCACTGTATGTGGGGGAGGGGTCCAAAAAGGAACTATGCTGCTTGCTGGACTCTCAGCCTGATTTCAGTAACTTCCTCTGCTACCCACAAGGAAATTGGGGCCTTCTGGTGCTGATTCCAGGGCGAGTGGGTTTTTGTATGTTCTAGGACCCTGTGGATCTCTCCAATGAATTCTCCTGTGTGGCTGGGAGTTCTCCTACCTCCACAACCCCCAGAGGTTTTCTCAGTCAGAGATTTTGAGGCTTTATTTCCCCACACTGGAACCCTGGCTTGTGCAGTCCCAAGTTTTTCCTCCTGGTTTATCTGCATGAAAATGTGGGACCACCTGCTTGGCCAGCCACCACTTGGCCAGCCTGATTCTCCAGCCACTGCCTTGCCAGGAGTCCTCTCCTCCTCAACTTTCTGTCTCTGTCCCTTCTACCAATCTGGATGAATGTTTCTTCTTTAACTCTTTGGTTTTATGACTTCCATACTTTTTGGTTTTGGGCAGTTCTGGTTGGTTTTGTGTGTGTGTGTGTGTGTGTGTGTGTGTGTGTGTGTGTGTGTGTGTGTGTTTAAATTTGTTGTTGCCCTTATTTTGGTTATGCGAGGAAGCACAGTGTATCTACCTACACCTCCATCTTGCAAGTACTTCATTTTACAAAGAGCATTGTATAAGCTCAATTTCTATGTCTCATGTGGCCACTTAATCTAAAATTTCTGGATAGAGAATTTTGGAATCAAAATAGTCTAAATATTTAACACAACTCTGCCACTGGAACTACTTTCACCTTTGAGCTTGTGCATTTTAGTTTTTCATGCAAACTTCAAGGAAACCAATCATTTATGGCTTCAACAACTTCCCCATGGTTGTTGACTGTTTAGTTATAAATAAAATAGAACTATTTAAATAAAATCAGCACAAAGAGTCCCTGCAGCTCAGTGGAATGTAAAACACCATGGTTCAGCTAAGAGATCTTCCCCGAGCTCTCGGCACTGAAAGATTCTACATGCTTAGAGGAATGCATTCCTAAGAGACAGCAATCACTTCAGAAGTAGTCATGGCTAGATATATCATAGTTAGCAAACATAACTCCATTTGAATTTTAATTTCAGGTAAACAATGGATACTGTTTTAGTATAAGTATATCCCATGAAATCATTGGGACTTACTTATACTAAGTAATTTTCTGCTGTTTATCCAACAATTAAATTTAACTGGGTATCCTGTTTTTATCTGCCAGCTCTCACACTGATACTTAAAATTGTTTATTATATATTCAATGCTCAAAACAAGCTACACATGCCTCAAACACTGAGGTCTTGTTATTAGGAATATAAAAACTAACTGATAAAGAAAAAATGAGTTACTGTATGCTAGTCTGAAGAATGATGAATAATAATAGTAACAGCTATTTATTGAGCACTTAATTTTAGGCATTATTTTCACAATAAGTCAAATATCTACCCTTATTTTATTAATAATGCTCCCTAATCAATTTTGACTCTAAAGGTACCACCTGAAACATTGAACTTTTAACCCAATACTTAATCAGTCACCACCCTTCTGTGCAGGTTTGCAAGCAAATATGACAGCAAATTTCACTGCTGTTTTCCAGTGTCACCATCCTACTTGTGCAAAACCAGCATCATTTTTTTATGGAAACAGACTCTACATTGGTTATGCCATCATGATGGTTAAATATGCTGTGTCACACCTTTTGAAGTATATATATATAGGTAAAATCTCATATATTTAAAATCTCAGACAACTGCATGAATTTTTACATTTTTTAATCTGACTTTTCAAGCCCTACACTCTAGCCCCAATGAATTAAGCAAACTATAGTCACAATTTGAGCTACTTTAGAATTCATGTGCTGTTTTATTTTGAGAGGGATAATTTGGACTCCTGAGAAAATAAGAGAAAATTCTCTCACCAGACCTCTTTACCCCTGACCACTAAACCAAGAAACTGCCATACCCGTAGCCATTCCCTCCTTAACCACAGAAAAGTCAAAACAGAGAGAAAGGGTTAGATAAGTAAGTGTCCTCTTTACCCTATGCAAAGAAGTCTGATGTTGGATTCCACATAGCTAGTGCTGAGGTGAGGAACAGAGGAGGCAACACAACACAGCCTCATCTTTTAGATGCCACAATCCCAGTTTTCCTCTGGTTCTCCTCTACAGTCTAACATCAGAAGACAAATCACAAGGTAAGGAGCTGCCTCCTGAACCAAAAGAGAAGCTTCCCTTTGGGTTTCTCAGGCCACTCACACAGACTTGGATAAATTTAGAACCTAGTTGTTTCCTACAACTTGCAGAGTTCTATACCATTTGAGAAGTAGCAGCTGGTGAAGCCACTCACACAACACCAGTTAACAACACGTTGTATGCCAGCTCCATCTTTCCCTATGATAGTTGTCAGAGATCTTGTCCTCTTGCACAGAAAGAGATAAGTGTGGTATGAGGTCACATCTTTTCAAAACATCAGAAGGCTTCTGACTGGCCAGCATACAGGTCAGCTTGTCTGGCCAGCATGACTTTCAGTGGGTTCACTAATTTCTAAATGGAGAAGGTGAAAATTATAGAGGAAAAGAGAAGCAAGCAACTGGCTAAAAAAGAAAAAAGAAAGAGGTCAAATATGTTCTTTCTTTTTATAGCACTGCCACCTTCCTACAGTCCCAGGTAAGAGAAAGCACAGCTTAAAAAGTTTGCCATTGCAAATGAGCAGGCAGCACTCAAGGAAGTGCTTTCTTAACCCCTGCTACAGAAATTGTTCATAGATAAGTGTCTTAGAAATTTGTGAGGGGGACACTACCATGCAGTTTTTCAGTTTACTCTTTATTAGAACACAATGGGATTTTGTGTTCAGCATGGTGAACCTTGAAAGACTCAAGTTCAATTTCACCTGCAGAGCCCCATCTGTTCTTACTTCATGCTCAGAATTTCCATCTGCTCTCCTTTAGGCCTGTTTAATGGGATACCCAGTTCACCACTATGGCTTTTACAGATGCTGAAGTCATGGAAATTTTGTGACATTAAAAAATAATAAAAACGTTGGTCCTATAAGTTACTTGTGTAAATTAATTCCATTGTCCAATAGTGTTTCTTGAATGGTGTTGCCCAGAATGTATGTTGAGAGCGACTAAGGCATGCATGGAGACAGTTTATTTATTGCTAATCTACACATTGACTTCCCAGACTATAAATAACAAGATGGGGTAAAACCAAGAGCCATGCCCCAGGCCCTTCTTCCTAGCTGGCCAGCTCAAATGTCTTTTCTAATACCAAGCCCAAATCATAGATCTCCCCTCAACTCTGGGCTGAAAGAGATCAAGATGAACTCCCCTATCATTTCAGTTGCCCAACTTGACATGACCTAGAACTCAAAGGAGGTGAACTTTGGGTGAGGGTCAGCAAGGGGCAGCCTAGACTTGTGACGGCATGGCACCAGGAGCTCATCAGAAGGTGGCTGGACCATAATACCAGTGTTTGAGCTGTCTTCATGTTGATGAGTCATTCTTCTCATTTCAGAGATTCCAAAAAGAAGTCCACACTGGAAAAGCAGGTTTTCCATATAAAGTCTGAGATGATTACTAGTGGGGACCAAGTGAGAGAAAAACAAAGGAAGGAGCTAAATAAGGCTGTCATTAAGGACTGGAAGATTTGCAGAAAAACATTTAGTGTACCAAAAGGGATTTAAGGACTACTCAGAAAGTTCTCTGAATTAGAACTTTGGTTTATCCAACATTTATTTCAGATGATGATTCATTTAGTGTACTATCTTTTAATGTCATTGGCAGCTTTAAACAAACTACAAAATAATAGTCCACTTACGTACAGGCCACAAAGAGGTACGGTTTGAAAATAATCTCAGATAATCTCCTCTCTACTAATATTCCAGCTGGATACTCTCTTTTTGGGGTCAACATGTGTGATAAGGTTGAAACATTTCAACATTATTATACACTCATTGTGCATTGAAACTCAAATGTTCAGGAAAACATAATGCATGACCTTTGAATCAGATCATTGGAACATTCTTTTGGAAGCAACACCCAGCCTCTCTCAGATTACAATGGCTGGTCTCTGTCAGCTGTTCCTTCCTGCTCATGGTCAGGGTGACTGGCATATCTTCATGTTGGGAGGTGGAGTCCCCTCTGACCTTGTGTCAATTTTCAGGGATATGTTGGTGACATCACTGGTCTTCAAGGTTCTGTGCCTCATCCCAGTTGGACACTAATTGACTAGTCAACTTGAAGTGAGTCTAGGCTTCCAGTCCTGATCCCAGGAGCTTGGGCCCTGTTTTCCTTGATAATTAGCCTCCTTCAGCCTTCAGTCCTGAATAGCTCTGGCCTCACCTCAGTAGGACCCAGAGCTAGCCCAAGTCACGACTACCTCCCCTTCAAGCACATGAGAGGATATGCTTTCCTCTGTCTCCTCTCATTGCACCTCCATTTACCATGGAAGGTCCTGCCCTTTTGTCTCTCCTCTGTCATCAGAAAATATGCCTTGAAACACTTTCTCTTCATTGGAAACAGTTTTCTGACTGGAAGACACCAAGCTGGCCCTCAATATGTTATAGGAGAGGAGAAAAGAATTGAGATAATTTCTTCTCAGGTCACAAATAGATTTGGAGTTTGGGAAACTATTGAAGCAGCCAATGTAAATAACAAAAAAATACAAAACAACCAATATTTGTAACTAAGAGCATAAAGTGTACCATTTTAGTGCCTTACTCACTTACTAAAAAGATAATTTTCTCTTATAACATGTCTGCCTAAAATTTTAGCCACGTCAGATTGTGTCTTTTTACTAGTTCTCTAAAAATAGATATTCTGGAGAACTCGTTCTTTCAGTGGAAGGAGAGGTGAGATGAAAACACTGTGAAGACATGTACTGCCAGAATAGCTTAGTTTAGTGACACTCATTACTGAAGGTTAATCTCTCTCAACCTTAGTGTTTGGACAAAAAATAAAAGTAACGGAAAAAAAAACTAAACAGGATTACATCTCTATGACTAAGTTTTGCTAGCATTTGAAGTGTAGCTCACTTAGGAGAGCACACAATGCTGTACCACACATGTGAGTTCCAGAGTCATGTCTGTCACTTAGACAGACTTAAGAATGCACATGCTGCAGTAACACACACATGAGTACCAGAGTCACCATCTCTCACTCAACACATACACTGCAACACAGCACACATGATTTCCAGAGTCACAGTCCATCACTTAAGAGAGCACATACTGCAGCACCATGCATGAATGTCAATGTTAACATCTGTCACTGTAATGGTAGGGATAAAGTAAAGAAAAATTTTAATTCTGTACTGCATCTCAGACAACCCATAGGGCATTAACATAATGAAATTGAACATGGACAAGAAAGAATTTGAAGAAATAAATTGTATCCTCCAGAATGTAACAGGCAAATGCTCTTCCTAGAACATTGTAGGCATGTATGTTAGGCTTCTGTCATTCACAAAAGAAATGTTTAAGTATTTGTAAAAAATTTTAAACTTGAATAGGATTAGAAATATTAGTGACTTCATTACTTGTTACCTTATTACATCATTACTCCAGGAAAACATATTTCCCTGAACGTAATTTTAAGAAGCTAAAATATATCCCTGGTAAAAGATGATGTTGTGTCTCTATAGATTTAGAATCAGATAACTGTATTTTTAGATTTTTACTATCACCTTTACTCCTATCAGGTATCTACCTTGTAACCTAAGGATTATCATTCTCAGTCAGTACCTGACTCATGGTGTCTTTGTGAGGGTTAAATGAAATAACAGTTGTTAAGTGTCAAATATGCCAGTGTCTGGCATATAGAGAATGCTCAGGAAAGACCATCTATTATTTCATTTAATTTTAAAAATCCACTTATTATATAAATCTATAATTTATATCTTATCCTTGTTTTCATCTGTCCAGTTTATGCAAAAGGAAGCACTAAATAAGATCATCTTTCGGAAAGAGCTGGCATGGCATCATGTGTCATCCTGGGTCAGGCATTGGTTAAGCAATCCCAGAGGTACTTCACTAAGTACCTTATGAAACTGAAGCTGTGTTTTGGGCCTATTCTGATCACAGACTCACATCCCTTTCCAATTCACTATTCTGATAGTTGGGGGTAATGATCAGAGAATTGAACCTTTTTTTATTTTTCCTTTGTAGAGGAAATTAATCCTTTAAGAAGGTTCTAATGACATATCACAAGTTATCTGTTCATATTGAGTCAGGCACATGAGGGTCTTCTGTGCACTCCCATCAGGTAAAGCCCTTAAATGAGGCTGAACAATAGGACCCATCTGGAAGGCTGGGGTGGGGGAAATCAATTCAATCACTATGTACATATGGTCTTGGTTTTGATGCTGTCACTTAGGATGGAATCAGTCTGCCAATTCCAAGTACAGGGAAAATTTGAGTGAGAAGTTCATCTGGCCATTAAGTGTTGGGAACCATCCTGCCTGTTTTCAGGAGCTGTAACCCCACCGACAGGAAATAAGGCCCCATGTCTAGGGGACCTTGGGGCCATAAGCACTAAGGAGACAAATCTTATCTTCCCAGCTGGAGCACATCTTCTTCCCCCTTTAATTCACCCTTCTTGGCCCCTGGAGGATGGCTGGATAGTCAACGACTGGTGAGATTCTTCAAGGAAGCAACAACCTAAGACAGGCACTGTCATGAAGGGGCCATCAGGAAAGGACTTAGGGGATTGTGGAGGAGGGACAAAAGACCCCCACCCCTCAGCTTTATCATAGCCTGAGTCCTCATTCTATCTGTAAAAAGTCTCCTAATCTCTTGGCTGCCTTGCTTCCACCACCTGATTCAGGCTTGAAACAATGTCAAAGGGGGGTGCAGCCCTGTGCCTGAACCAGCAGTTCCCAGTGGGAGGTGATCAGGCCTAAGAAAGAATGCATAAAGTCCTGTGAAACCCACTTCCCTAAGAATGTCCTCAATTCAAATGTTAAGGGTACAAGCACAAAATAAATCTGTTTCCCAAGGTTTTACAGCCAATTGGTGTCACCCTGTCTACCAGATCCTGACTCAAAAGGACCCCAATGGTCCCAGAAATGTTATCTGTAAAACATACCCCCTTTCTTTGATATGCATACCTATGCAAGATAAAATAAATAAAAGCCCATTGAAAGAGAGCCTCAAGACCTTTCTCCTCTGAGAGGTTGGTCAGCCTTTCCTCCCTAAGCAGATCATGTCTTGGTAGACTTATTCTCATCCACAGTGGACCCCCCACAACTAAGAACTCAACTCATTAAAACACATACACATCTTCAAACATATTCAACTCTGCCAGAAAAGCCATGTGAGTTGACACTGAGGTCCCACAGTCCAGGAGGGGTGAAGCTTTTGGGACAACATCCAAAGATTTATCCCAAGTACCTTTTAGGCTGCAGACATGGGACTGTGAGCCTTCAAGAAGCTATGGAGAAAAAAGCCAGTTTGTTACACTCTCTGTTCTTAAGTACTTCTTAAAGCTCTGTCTAAATGACCCTTCTAGATATTTCTGTATGGTTTCTGCACAGAAGAGCAACATATCAGCTCTCACAGTGAAAGCAAAATCAATCAACTAATCAATCAATTAATCTAATCTTTTAAAAATACAAATTTATTAAACCTTTGAAGATATTCAAAAATTTGCTGAAATGAGATCATGAATTATTAATATATTAAATCTAGAAACTTGGAAGTCCTAGGAGATGGATTTTAAAGGATTTAAAGAGAATTCCTTATCAAAGGTTTTAACAAGGCATTTTTAGTTAAATGGGAACTTGAACCCCTTTTGGGATCATTTTGCCCCCGAGTCACTGCCATGATGAATGTCTGCTTTAAAAATGTCTTCATCAGTCATCCACCAGAAGGAGCCATGCAGTAGATAGTGAGGGAAAGCGTAGTCTACGCAAAACTACAGAGACCTCGCACATCTCTGTAACAAAAGAGCCTATGTCAGTTTCTAAAAATGTATGCATCTTACATTCAGATAGCGTTTCTCCTATGGTACATGGGAGTCTTTTTGGAACTGCCTTTCCCTTTCAGAGGTAGCTCATCTATAGTCCTGTTGTGCCCTCATCCCCACCCCCACCCTCCTGGAGCCTCCAAGCCTTGTGGCATCAGCTTCTTCTCTTCTGAGGCAAAATGTCTCCTCTTCTGAACAAATGCCCCCCATCTAAGAAGACCCAACCCCCAAGTGCCTTAATATAATTGCTCGGGCCCAGTCTATACCCAGTGATGTAAGTCATGTTTACTATTATATCATCAAAATGAGAAGAAGGGGTCTGATTTTCTGAATTTCTTAATGTAATCATCTGTATCAATCTTGATGGTAGGACCTGGTGGGGAGAGCTTTCTCCATGAAGCACAGAAGTTAAATGTCAACAAATATAAAGATCACCAGTAAAGCCACAACCAAGAAAATATCAGACATGAACATGAAAAGAGTGTTGAAAGCTTATCATTGTTAATATTCTGTGGTGACCTTCACTTTTACCAACACATGGAGAAATGCTGCATGTTTATTTGCAGAAACAATGCAGAAATTCCTTTGGAAATAGTCACAATTGCAATCCCAAACAAGTCACCTCTGATACAGAAGGAATGGCTTTCAAATTCATTCTAACAATGACATTATAGCACACTGTCTTGAAGTCAACAACAGATCACTGAATTTCCATGACCCAAATCAAAAGGAATCATTATATTAAGCATTCCATTTACAAGACACTTCAACTATGTTAAAATCATAGGACTACTTTTGTGCTTCAAAGCAGGGAAAGCTCAGTGTATCCCTTTTGTTCCCAGGTGAAAATAGTCTAATGAGTTATGGTGGAGAACAAAGAAAAAGTACTCATACCACTAACAGCATTACTTCTGTGGTAACAATAGCATGTATTGTCAACACTGTGAGCATTAGAATGTTAATATACTTAGCCCACTTGCTGAATGTCCAGTACCTCTGGTTGTCCCCCAGGGCTTTGCACACACTGTCTTTAAGCCCCGTCAGGACTCTGCACCGTATATAGTATTTCTCCAGTATCGTATATGAAGAAAACTGGGCATCAGCAAAGCCTAACTGCCCAGTTAATACCAAGAGGAAGAGACCTCGTTCCAAAGCCCTTGAATGTCATACTAAGATTTTCCAAATGAGTAAATGGCTGACTACAAAACCTCAGAAAAAATGTTTCGCATCAACTCAAACATCAGACCTTTCCATGGTATAGAACCAAGAAGTGTAGAAAATTATTCATAACAATGCTTCCTCTTATATTTTTCAAATGAAACTTTTTTTCACTGACAGACTGATTTCATGAAATAGGGAGTAAATATTACAAATAATGATGTAAGTAAAAATAGGCATTTTTAATATAAGTTGGTGATAACTCATCTTACATAAGGACAACCATTGGCAACTATATTCAAATGGGGCAGTTTTAGGTTATCTCCAATAACCCCGAAATAATCAGCCAAAATTATCAACTCATTTACTTGAGGAAAAAAAGTCACTTTCAAATATCTTAAAAATACCCTTAAAAACACAGCCTCAATCATTGAACTAAATCTTTTACTTTCACATTTGCTATTACCATCTTGCAAATATCAGATGCTTCTTTATTTAAAATTCAAGCAAATCAAAGTCACCATGCTCCTAAGGCCACAGCTGCTTTTATGCTTTTGATGTAATGGGGATTTGGATGATGAAACTAGAGAGGAAAACACTCACCTGCCAAAAATTATGACCAATTGGAATAACATGAAATGAAAACAAAAGCAGGGCTTCAGTGGCTAGGGCACAGCAGCGAAGGGGTATTTGGGCCTTGGTGAGCCCAGAGTTAAGGCTCAGAATTTCAGGTCACCCTACTGTGGCTGTGATTTGGTCATCTGACCCACTGGTTACTTCTGAGTTATTGTCATTGATGAGAAAACTCATACCCAGTTCCAGTGCCTAAGGACACCCAGTACTCTGATTTATGGGGCTGCTGTTAGAAAGACAAACATTTGGAAATGGCCAGGGCTCTAATGATTTGCACAATAGTTCTTGGGGACCTTAGAAATAGTAAAGGGTTTCAGTTCTTACATTCAGAGTTTACTTAACACCAGGAAAATAGCTGGGGAAATTTTCTCCCATGATGTCAGGTCTATGAGCAATGTTTCTAAAGAAAGCATGCCATTCTGGCCTTCACTTTCCTTCCCTTCATTTAACCAAGGAAAGGAAAATTAGATAGAGCAATAGAGACAGTAACAGAGATTAGTACTGGGGCCATTTTCCTTAATATTTCTAGAACTTACTTCCTGGTTTCTCTGCTATGTTCTATTCTTTTTGTAAAACAACTTTGTCTTTGTTAAATCTAGTTCTTTCAGTCCTTTGTCAAACTTAAGAAAAAGTGTCCTTACCTGAAACTTCTACCCTTGAGTTCACCACCTTTTTAACATCTAAATAGCACCCCAACATACCCACATAATAAAGAGAATCAACAGCAGTTACATCAACAGATACTCAACATTCCAGCTTGTGTTCTAAATGTTAAAAATATTTAAAATAACCTATCAAAATAACTTAAAATTTATGTAAGGGATCTGAACCTATGAAAATGCATAGAGAGAGAATCTTTGAAATTATGTCTTCTTTCATTTGAAGTCTTCAGGGTTAAGATCCAAAGAGACAGAACTCTAAGAACTTATATTACAGTCTTGTGGCAAACGCTAGAGTCATCACTGAGGCCTGAGGAATCATGGGAGCTTAAGTGAGTGAAGATACAGATCACCAATCAGAGAGTGCAGGGGCAGCAGTGGCAGTGAGTGAGGGCTTGAGCACTGAGGACTGACACATAGTGGGGTTGCCATGGGTTTGCAGTGACCGTTGCTTATCACGAACTTCCTCAGCAACTTGGAGTTCCATGGCTGGAGGTGCATGTCCTCTGTCACCATGAAAGACAACTTTGCAGAAGAGGGGGAAGTGCAGTCCTTCAGTTAAAAGAGGTTTGAGTAAGTGGAAACTGTAAATACCAGGATACCTGCTGGAAATGGAAATCCACCAACAAAGGAAACACCAATGGATAACAACAGAAGAAAATGAAGGAGGAAGTGGAAGCCACACTAACTCAATCCAGGACCTATCTGGAAATACAACTAAATGCTGAAGAAATTACTCAGAACAACTGACACACAGAACAAGTGAACAACTGAACAAGAGCAAAAGAGAATCCTCAAAACATTGTACACATGGAAAAACCAGCTTAAACACAACCTGCCCACACCTGCACAACAGAATACAAGAAGTGAGGGATGGAGTGACTTTCAGTTAACAAACTGGAAGGAAGGACCCATGAAAGAAAGACCCAACAAATATCAAAACCTAAAGACATACAGAGAGCCAACATAAATGACAGCCCAAAACCAGTGAGCTAAGGAGATCAAGGAGACTGCACCATTGAATCTCACAGCTATTCTACCATACAAGTTTGAGCCATAAACCAAGGGAGTCAGAACACATCAATTTAAGAAGCAGAGGCTAACAAGAAGAGTCTCACAAACAATGGGAAGACAAAGAAACAATCCCCAAATGAAAGGAAAAGAGGAAGCCTCAGAAAGAATGCTAAATGAAATAGAGGCAAGTAAACTATTAGATATTGAGTTCAAAGCATTGGTTATCAGGAAGCTCAATAAGCTCACAGAGAATTACCAAAACCTACAGGGAAACCACAATGAACTCACTGCAAACTGCATCAACATGAAAAAGGAAATAAAAACTATCAACGAGGGCCAGGAGGAAATTAAGAATACAATTTCTGAACTGAAGAACACAGTAGAAGGAATAAAAAACAAGATCAGTGAGCTGGAGGACAAGGTGCAAAAAAACACCCAGAATGAGCAAGAAAAGGAAAAGAGGCTCAGAAAGAAAGAAGAGGGGGTAAGGGAAATACAACATGAAACATAATAATATCCATATAAGGGATACCAGAAGAAGAAGAAGAGCAACGGATAGAAAACGTGTTTGAAAAATAATGATGGAAAACTTCCCTAACTTGATAAGAGAAAAAAATCACACAAATCCAGGAAGCACAGAGAGTCCTAATCAAGAAGAACCCAAAGAGGCCACGTCAAGACACATCATAATTAAAATGGCAAAATTCCAGGACAAAGAGAGAATCTCAAGGCAGCAAGGGAAAAATGGGAAGTAACATACAAGGGAGCCCCAACAGAACTAGTAGCTGATTTCTCAATGGAAACACTCCAAGCCAGAAGGGAAGAGCAACAAATATTCCAAGCAATGAGAACAAGAGGCCTGCAACCAAAACTACATTATCCAGCCAGGCTCTCAATTAAAACGGAAAGCCAAATAAGGAGCTTCCTGGACAAAAGAAGCCTCAAAGAGTATACATCCTCCACACCAGCTCTGCAAGAGATTATAGGGAATTTATCCACTGGCAAATGGATCCACTGGCAGTGTAATGTCAAATGCAGCCCAGCCCTATGGAAAAGCCCATAGGGACATGGTGGCACACAGGGCACCAAACCCACAGATTGATTCTCTCATGGGAAATCAGGCCTGCTTCATACCTGGGTTGCTTTGTGACTTGCTCTTGCTAAAACTCCCTCACCTTGAGTTGAAGCAGCAAATGCTCACTGCATATCTTTAAAGCAACTTCCTGAAATTTGTGCTAATTCTCCCAAAGACAAAATATAACCAAACCAATTACTCTTATGGGTCCATTGCATTTGCAACATTTTTTCTTTGTTAATCTGTAAGAAGTAGTCAGTAACATCCTTTCCTTTGCTATCTGTAAAAAGTAATTACCTAAAGCAGACCTAAGTATAATGAATGAAAACCTTCTTTGATGTACACTATGAGAAAGCCAATAAAAGCCTGTCAAGGCAAGGGTCAAGGCGCTCTCCTCTTAAGAGAGTGGCCATGCCATATCTTTTTCTCCACGGGACTTGGTTATCCATGTGAATTTGTCTCCTATCATCCACAAAGCCATAGACACTGAAGGCCAGTGTCCACATCAAGAGATGCTAAAGGGTTTGCTTTAAGAACAAGAGGAAAAAGAGTGAAAGCCAGAGGAACACAAGAACAAAAAAATGGCAATGAATAAGTACCTATCAATAATAACCTTAAATGTAAAAGGATTAAATGACCCTATCAAAAGACACAGAATAGACAAATAAATAAGAAAACATGACCCACACATAAGATGCCTACAAGAGGCCAAATTCAGAACAAAAAACCTACACAGGCTGAAAGTGAAGGGATAAAAACAAAAACTCCAAGCAAATGGATAGAAAAAAGAAGCTGGGGTAGCAATACTCATATCAGACAAAATAGACTTCAAAAGAATAGCCATAAAAAGAGACCCAGAAGGTCACTTTATAATAGTCAAGGGAAGATTACATCGAGAAGACATAAACATATATGTACACACCCAACATAGGAGCACCCAAATACATAAAGAAAATCTTGGAGTCTTCAAGAAAGATATTGACAGCAACACAATTATAGTAGCGGATTTCAACACTTCACAGTCAAAAACGAACAGATCTTCCAAACAAAATATCAACAAAGATATTCCAACACTGAACAATATCTGTGATCAAATGAACTTAACTGACATATATAGAGAGCCTTTCATCCCAAAGAAACAAAATACACATTCTTCTCAAATACACCCGGAACATTTTCAAAGATAGACCACATGATAGGACACAAAACAACCCTCAACAAATTCAAGGAAATTGAAATCATATTAAGCATTTTCTATGGCCACAAGTGATTGAAACTAGAAATGAACCTCAAGAAAAAATAACCTCAAACTCAAGGAGATTGAATAGCATGTTATTGAATAATGAATGGGTCAAGAATGAGATTAGGGAAGAAATCAAAAAGTTTCTAGAAGCAAATGAAAATGAACTCACAACAACCCACAACTTATGGGACACAGTGAAGGCAGTGCTGAGAGGGAAGTTCATAGCGATACAGGTCTACCTAAAAAAGATAGAAACATTTTAAACAAACAACTTAACCCTATGCCTGCAAGAACTCAGTGAAGCCCTGGCTGGTGTGGCTCAGTGGATTGAGTGCGGGCCTGTGAACTAAAAGGGTGCAGGCTCAGTTCCCAGTCAGGGAACATGCCTGGGTTGCAGGCTGATTGATGTATCTTTCACACACTGATATTTCTCTCTCTCTCTCTCCCGCTCATTTCCCCTCTCTCTATAAATAAATAAGAAAATAAAATCTTTAAAAAAATCTAAAAAAAATAAAAAAACTCAGTGAATAACAACAAAGACAGCCCAGAAAGTACAAGGAAAGAAATAACCAAGATCAGAGAAGAATTAAGTGACATAGAGACTAAAAGCACAATTCTAAGGATCAATGAATCCAGGAGCTGGTTCTTTGAAAAGATAAACAAAATTGACAAGCTTTTAATCAGGCCCATCAAGAAAAAAAAAAGAGAGTACCCAAATAAACTCAATCAGAAATGAAAGAGGAGATATTACTCCTGACGCCACAGAAGTACAAAGGATTGTAAGACACTACTATGAAGAACTCTATGCCAAAAATATGAAAACCTAGGAGAAATGGACAAATTTTTCGAAAAATATGATCTTCCAAAACTCAATAAAGAAGTAGAAAGCCTGAACCGACCAATAGCAGCGCATGAAATTGAAGCAGTAATCAAAAAACTCCTGACACACAAAAGCCCTGGACCGGATGGTTTCACAGGAGAACTCTACAAAGCATTTAAGGAAGAACTAACTCCTATCCTTCACAGACTATTCCGAAAAAATCCAAATTGATGGAAGACTCCCAAACTCTTTTTATGATGCCAGCATCATCCTATTCCCAAAACCAGAAAAAGACATAACAAAGAAAGAAAACATCAAGCCAATATCGCTGATGAACATTGACGCTAAAATCCTCAACAAATTATTAGCAAATGACATCCAGCAATACATTAAAAAGATCATACATCATGACCAGTGGGATTCATCCCAGGGATGCAAGGATGGTACAATATTCACAAAACAATAAATGTAATACATCACATAAACAAAAGCAAAGACAAAAATCACATGATCATATCAATAGATGCAGAAAAAGCATTCGATAAGGTACACCACCCATTTATGATAAAAACACTCAGCAAAGTGGGAATAGAGGGAGCATTCCTCAACATAATAAAGGCCACATATAAGAAACCTACAGCCAACATTATACTCAATGAACAAAAACTAAAATCTTTCCCACTAAGATCAGGAACAAGACAAGGTTTTCCACTATCACCACTTCTATTCAACATAGTACTGGAAGTTATAGCCATAGCAATCAAACAAGAAAACGAAATCACAGGCATCACAATTGGAAAGCAGGAAACAAAACTGTCATTGTTTGCAGATGACATGATAGTGTACTTAGCATATCCTATAGACTCCGCCAAAAAACGACTTGACCTAATAATTGAATTTGGCAAAGCAGCGGGATACAAAGTCAATATCCAGAAATCAAAGGCATTTTTGTATACCAACAGTGAAACAGCAGAAGCAACAAAAATCCCTTTTGATATAGCAACAACAACAACAAAAAAATACCTAGGAATAAACTTAACCAAGGAGGTAAATGATCTGTACTCAGAAAACTACACCACACTGAAGAAAGAAATCATGGAAGACACAAACAAATGGAAACATATACCATGCTCACGGATTAGAAGAATCAACATCATCAAAATGTCCATACTACACAAAGCAATGAATAGATTCAATGCAATCCCCAACAAACTACGAATGGCATATTTTACAGATATAGAACAAACACTTCAAAAATTCATATGGAACCATAAATGACCCTGAATATCAGCTGCAATTTTGAGAAAGAAGAGCAAAGAAGGGGGGATCACAATACCTGATATCAAACTATATTACAAGGCCACTGTAATCAAAACAGATTGGTATTGGCATAAAAACAGACAGATAGACCAATGGAACAGACTAGAAAGCCCAGAAATAAACACAAGTATCTAGGGGCAGTTAATCTTCAACAAAGGGGGCAGAAGCATAAAATGGAATAAAAATAGCCTCTTCAACAAATGGTGTTGGGAAATCTGGATGGCTACATGCAAAAAAATGAAACTCGAGCACCAACTTACACCATACACAAAAATAAATTCAAGGTGGATAAAAGACTTAAATATAAGTCGTGACACCATAAAAGTCCTAGAGAAAAATATCGGTACGCAAATCTCAGACATTCCACACAGCAACATCTTCAATGATATGTCCCCTAGAGCAAGGGACATAAAGGAAAGAATAAACAAATGGGACCTTATCAAAATAAAGAGCTTCTGTGGGGCTAAAGAAAATAGTATTAACATAAAAAGAGAACCAACAGTATAGGAAAACATATTTGCCAATGATACCTCAGACAAGGGTCTGATCTCCAACATATATAAAGAACTCATATGACTCCACCCCAGAAGACAAAAAGCCCAATTAAAAAATGGGCAAAAGACATGAACAGGCACTTCTTGAAAGAGGACATACAGAGGATCTAGAGACATATGAAAAGATGCTCAACATCGTTAGCCATCAGAGAGATGAACGATAAAACCACAATGAGATATCACCTCACACCAGTCAGAATGGCCATCATCAACAAAGCAACAGATAACTGTTGGAGGGGATGTGGAGAAAAGGGAATCCTACTGCACTGTTGGTGGGCATGCAGACTGGTGCAGCCACTCTGGGAAACAGTATGTAATTTCCTCAGAAAACTAAATATGGAACTGCCTTTTGACCCAGCAATTCCACTACTGGGATTATACCCTAAGAATCCTGAAAAACCAATTCAAAAGAACCTATGCACTCCAATGTTCATAGCAGCACAATTCATAATAGCCAAGTGCTGGAAACAATGTGAGTGCCCATCACAAATGAGTGGATCAAGAAAATATGGTACATTTATGCAATGGAATTCTACGCAGCAGAGAGGAAGAAGGAGCTTATACCTTTTGCAACAGAATGGATGGAACTGGAGAGCATTATGCTAAGTGAAGTAAGCCAGGCAGTGTGGGACAAATACCATATGATCTCACCTTTAACTGTAACATAATCAACAAAAGCAAAAAGCAAGCAAACCTTAACCAGAGACATTGAAATTAAGAACAATCTAACAATAGGCGGGGGGAGGGGGAAGGAGACAATGGGGAGAAGGGTTTTCAGGAACCACTATAGACGACACATGGACAGAACGAAAGGGGAGGAGGGAGGCAAGGAAAGGAGGTGGGATTGGAGGGGAAGGGTGGAGGGGAGCGGAGAGGACGCAGAAAAGTGTAATTGAACAACAATAAAGTAAAAAAAAAAAGATACAACAAAGAATAATACTTCAGGACAATATCTCTGATGAACATAGGTGCTAAAATCCTCAACAAATTATTGACAAACCACATCCAGCAATATGTTTAAAAGATCATACACCATGATCAAGTGGGCTTCTTCCCAGGGAAGCAGGGATACGACAATATTCACAAACCAATAAGGTAACACACCACATAAACAAAACAAAACACAAAAATCACATGATCATATCAATAGATGCAGAAAAAACATTTGGTAAGTTACAGAACCCATTTATGAAAGGAACACTCAGGAAAGTGGGAATAAAGGGAGCATTCCTCAACATAATAAACATAATATGAGAGACATACCGCCAACATTATACTCAATGGACAAAAACGTAGAGCTTTCCCATTAAGATCAGGGCCAAGACAAGGATGCCCACTTTCACCACTCCTATTCAACATAGTACTGGAAGTCCTAGTCACAGCAATAAGACATGAAAAAGGAAAGGCATCCAAATTGTTAAAGAGGAAACAAAACTGTCATTGTTTGCAATGACATAATAGTGTACATAGAACATCCTATAGACTCCACCAAAAAACTGCTCAACCTAATAAATGAATTTGGCAAAACAGCCAGATACAAAGTCAATACTCAGAAACCAAAGGCATTATTTTAAAACAACAATGAAATATCAGAAACAAAAATCAGGGAAAAAATCTCATTTGTTATAGCAACCAGATAAATAAAGTACCTAGGAATAAACCTAACTAAAGAAGTAAAGGACCTATACTCAGAAAAGTTTACAACACTAAGAAAGAAATTAAGGAAGACATAAACAAATGGAAGAATGTATCATGCTCACGGATAAGATGAATTAACATAATCAAAAGGGCTATACTACCCAAAGCAATTTATAGATTCAAAGCAATCCCCATCGAAGTATCAATGACATATTTCACATATATAGAACAAACATTTCAGAAATTTATATGGAACCCTAAACGACCCCAAGTAGCTGCAGCAATTCTGAGAAAGAAGAACGAAGTAGGAGGGATCACAATACCTGATATCAAACTGTATTACAAGACCACTGTAATCAAAAGGGCCTGGTACTGGCATAAAAACAGGCACATAGATTAAAGGAATATAAGAGAGAGCCCAAAAATAAAGCCAAGTCTCTATCGTCAATTAATACAAAGGGTGCAGATGCATAAAATGGAGTAAAAATAACCTCTTCAAAAAATTGGGAGATCTGCAGCTACATGCAAAAACAACAACAACAACAAAAAAAAAAAAAAAAAAAAAAAAAAAAAAAAAAAAAAAAAACAACAACAACAACAAAAAAAACCTCAATCACCAATTTACACATTACCAAAAAATAAATTCAAGGTGAATAAAAGACTTAAATATAAGTCATGACAATATAAAATTTCTAGAGAAAAACATCAGCAGGAAAATCCCAGACATTCCACACAGCAACATCTTCACTGATATATCCCATAAAGCAAGGGGCATAAAGGAAAGAAAAAACAAATGGGACCTCATCAAATTAAAAAGTTCCTGCATGGCTAAAGAAAACAGCATTAAAATGAAAAGAGAAGCAACTACATGGGAAGACATATTTGCCAATGATACTTCAGACAGGGGTTTGATTTCCAAAATATATAAAGAACTCACATGACTCCACTCCAGGAAGACAAAAATAAAACAATTAAAAAATCGGCAAAACACTTGAACAGACACTTCTCTGAGGAGGACATACAGAGGGCCCAGAGACAAATGAAAAGATGATCAGCATCACTAGCCATCAGAGAGAAGCAAATTAAAACCACAATGAGATACCACCTTGCATCGGTCAGAATGGCTATCATAAACAAATCAACAAACAATTGTTGGAGAGGATACGGAGAAAAGTGAACACTAGTGCACTGTTGGTGGGAATACAGACTGGTGCAACCATTGTGGACAACAGTATGGAATTTCCTCAGAAAACTAAAAATGGAACTGCCTTATGACCCAGCAATCCCACTGCTGGGATTATACCCTAAGAGCCCTGAAACACCAATCCAAAAGAACCTATGCACCTGAATGTTCATATCAGCACAATTTACAATAGCCAAGTGATGGAAGCAACCTAAATGCACATTAACAAATGAGTGTATCAAAAAAAACAATCGTACATTTACATAATGGAATTCTACACAGCAGAGAGAAAGAAGGAGCTTATATCCTTTGGGACAGCATTGATGGAACTGGAGAGCACTATGCTAAGTGTAACAAGCCAAGCAATGAGGGACAAATACCATATGATCTCACCTTTAACTGGAACATCATCAACAAAAGAAAAAAGCAAACAATATAACCAGAGACATTGAAGTTAATAACAATCTAACAATACCCAGAGGTGGGGAGGGGACAGTGGGGAGAGGTTGATTTGAGGAACTACTATAAAGTACACACAGATAAAACCAAAGGTGGGGGGGGGTGGAAGCAAGGGAGGGAGTTGGGTTTGGGAGGATGGGAGGGAATGGTGGGGAGAAAATGTAGTCAACTGTAATTGAACAACAATAAAGTAATTATTAAATATATTTTAGTGATTAAGCTATTACAGTTATCCCATTTCCCCTCCTTTATTCCCCTCCACCCCGCAAACAGCCACCCCAACTTTCCCCCTCTTTAGTTCTTGTCCATGGGTCATACACATAAGTTCTTTGGCTTCTACATTTCCTGTACTATTTTTAACCTCCCCCTGTCTGTTTTCTATCAAGCATTTATACTACTTATTCTCTGTAACTTCACCCCCTCTATCCCCCTCCCACTCCCCTGTTGCTAACCCTCCATGTCTTATATAAATCCCTTTAACATTTCATATAATAAAGGCTGGGTGATGATGAACTTCTTGAACTTGACCTTACCTGGGAAGTACTTTATCAGCCCTTACATTCTAAATGAAAGTTTTGCTGGGTAGAGTAATCTTGGATGTAGGTCCTTGCCTTTCATGACTTGGAATACTTCTCTCCAGCCCCTTCTTGTCTGCAAGGTTTCTTTTGAGAAATCAGCTGACAGTCTTACGGGAACTCCTTTGTAGGTGATTGTCTCCTTTTCTCTTGCTGCTTCTAAGATTCTCTCCCTATTTTTAATCTTGGGTAATGTCATGATGATGTGTCTTGGTGTGTTCCTCCTTGGGTCCAACTTCTTTGGAACTCTCTGAACTTCCTGGACTTCCTGAAGTCTATTTCCTTTGCCAGATTGGGGAAGTTCTCTTTCATTATTTGTTCAGATAAGTTTTTAATCCCTTGGTCTTCCTCTTCTCCTTCTGGCACCCATATGACTCAGATGTTGGGATGTTTAAAGATGTCCTGGAGGTTCCTAAGCCTCTCCTCATTTTTTTGAATTCTTATTTCTTGATTCTTTTCTGGTTGAATGTTTTTTTTTTCTTCCTTGTGGACCACACTTTTGATTTGAGTCCCAGTTTCCTTCCCATCCCTATTGGTTCCCTGCACATTTCCCCTAATTTCATTTAGCATATCCTTCATTTTTTCATCTAATTTGTGACTAAATTCAACCAATTCTGTGAGCATCCTGATTACCAATGTTTTGAACTGTGCATCTGATAGGTTGGCTATCTCTTCATGGCTTAGTTGTTTTTTTTTCTGGAGTTTTGATCTGCTCTTTCATTTGAGTCATTTTTTAAATGTTTCTCTCAGCTCGCCTGTTATATATAAGGGGGCAGAGTCTTAGGTGTTCACCAGGGTGGGGTAACCCATATTGCTGCATTGTGATGCTGTATGTGGGGAAGGGCTCTGAGAGGGCACAGTGGCACTTGCTCCGTTTGTTACCCTCAAGCAAATTGGGTCATTTTGGTGCTGATTCCCACACAGGCGACTTGTTCTAGGACTCTGCGGGTCTCTCCAACAAACTCCCTTGTGAGGCTGGGAGTTTCTTCTGCTGCTTCAACCCCCACAGGTGTTTTCAATCGGTGGTTTGATGTTTTATTTCCCATCGCTGGGCCTCTGGGTTGAGTGGTCTGCTCCGCTCCTCAACTTCCTCTCCTGGTTTACCTGTGCAGGAATGTGGGACCGCCTGCTCCACTGGCATGGGTCCTGCCGGGTCCGGGTCTGCCAGGTCCAGTTCCCCTGACCTGTTTCAGCATTGCATGCCCATCGTCACAAACCACCGTCTGACCATGCTGCACCCAGCTCTGCCCCGCTTACTAGTCTGGATGATCATGTCTTTAAATCTTTGGTTGTCAGACTTCCATAAAGTTAGATTTTTCTGTCAGTTCTGGTTGTTTTTTGTTTTTAAATTATTGTTTTCTGTCTTTTGGTTGTGCAAGGAGGCACAGTGTGTCTACCTACGCCTCCATCTTGGCCAGAAGTCCAATAATAAAGTAATTAACTAAATAAATAAATGAGTGAGTGAAGATAGATATGCACCCATATAAACACAACAGAAATACACAGGAAAACAATATTTGTAAAGCCTAGAAAATTTCAAAATATAAAAAAAAGAGAGAAAACAAAATAATCCACAAAATGTATCACATTAATCTAATGAGAAATGTTAGTTTTATCAGTAATTTCTAAACATGTTCAATTTAGAGCCATAAAAATGATTCTGAGTAAAGAAAAATAAGATTTTTTTAAATTTGAAACACTAGTTATTCTGTGTGAATTCCTGCTAACTGAATTTACTGACAACAACTGCTGGTAGGAAAAGTGAGAAGAAATTTTGTTGTTGTTGTTGTTGTTGTTGTTGTTCAAGTACAGTTTTCTTCCTTTTCCCCTCACTCCTCTCCACCACTCCAGCCCTCCTCACCTCTTTCCCCTGTTTCCAATACCCCTTGTTATTGCCCATGTGTACTTTATAGTTGTTCCTATAAACCCTTCATGTTTCCCCTATTATCTAATCCCCTCTCCCCTCTAGTCACTGTCAATCTGTTCTGAATTTCAGTGTCTTTGGTTATATTTTGCTTGCTTGTTTGTTTTGTTGATTAGGTTCCACTTAAAGGTGAGATCATATGGTATCTGTCCCTCACTACTTGGCTTATTTCACTTAGCATAATTCTCTCCATTTCCATCCATGCTGTCCCAAAGTGTAGGAGCTCCTTCTTTCTTTCTACTGCATAGAATTCCATTTTGTAAATGTAACAAATTTTTTTGATCCATTCATTTACTGATGGGCACTTAGATTGCTTCCATCACTTGGCTATTGTAAATTGTGCTGCTATGAACATTGAAGTGCATAGGATCTTATGAATTTTGTTTCAGGGTTCTTGGGATATAGTCCTAGAAGTGGAATTGCCAGATCAAAACTAAGTGCCATTTTTAGTTTTCTGAAAAAATTTCATACTGTTTTACATAGTGGCAACACCAGTCTGCAATATGACCAAGAGTGCACTAAGGTTCCCATTTCTCCACACCCTCTCCAACACTTGCTGTCTGTTGCTTTGTTTATGATGGCCATTCTCAACAATGTGAAGTGGTATCTTATTGTGGTTTTAATTTGCATCTCTCTGATGGCTGGTGATGCTGAGAATCTTTTCATATGTTTCTGGAACCTCTGTATGTCCTCCTTGGAAAAGTGCCTGTTGAAGTCCTTTGCCCATTTTTAATTGGCTTTTTTGTCTTCCTAGTGTGGAGTAGTGTGAGTTCTTTATATACTTTGTGAGATCAAACCCTTGTCTGAGGTATCATTGGCAAATATGTTTTCCCATATGGTTGGTTCTCATTTAATTTTAGTGATTTTCTTAGACTTGCAAAAGTATTTATTCTGATGAGATCCGATTTGCTTATTCTTTCCTTTGTGTCCCTTGCTCAGGGACATATCAATGAAAATATTTCTTCGTGGTGTAACAGGGATATTATAACCTTAGAATATTTTAAGTCCTGTTAGAAATGTAGTAAGTAGTAAAGTAGATACAGGCCTGGAGGGCAAGCTGTAACTCCTGGCCAAATGTTAGTGAGATTGTAATCTGTAAATAACCCTTTGTGCCCTGCAGCTTTGGTCAAATAGCTTAAGTGTGCTTGCTTGATTTGCAGTCATGA
>PVJI01020928.1:0-25547 GCA_004026765.1 Micronycteris hirsuta | reverse complement strand
ACAAGAAAAGGAAATAAAAGGCATCCAAATTGGAAAGGAGGAAACAAAACTGTCATTGTTTGCAGATGACATGATAGTGTACTTAGAAAATCCTATAGACTCTGCCAAAAAAGTACTCGATCTAATCAATGAATTTGGAAAAACAGCAGGATACAAAGTCAATATCCAGAAATCAAAGGCATTTTTATATACCAACAGTGAAACAGCAGAAACAGAAATAAGAAAAAATATCCCATTTGATATAGCAACAACAACAACAAAAATACCTGGTAAAGACCTGTATTCAGAACACTACACAACACTGAAGAAAGTAATCATGGAAGACACAAACAAATGGAAACATATACCATGCTCATGGATTGGAAGCATCAACATCATCAAAATGTCCATACTACCCAAAGCAATTTATAGATTCAATGCAATCCCTACCAAAGTACCAATGGCATATTTCACAGATACAGAACAAACACTTCAAAAAAATTTTTTAACTATATTTTATTGATTATACTGTTACAGTTGTCCCACTCTTCCCCCCCTTCTTGCCCCCATCCCCTTACCCCCACCTTCCCCACCCTTAGTTTTGTCTATAGGTCATACATATAAGTCCTTCTGCTTGGAACCATAAACTACCCCAAATATCAGCTGCAATTTTGAGAAAGAAGAGCAAAGCAGGAGGGGTCACAATTCCTGATATCAAACTGTATAACAAGGCCACTGTAATCAAAACAGCTTGGTACTGGCATAAAAACTGACAGATAGACCAATGGAACAGAATATAGAGCCCAGAAATAAACCCAAGTCTCCATGGGCAATTAATCTTTGACAAAGGGGGCAGAAGCATAAAATGGAATAAAAGTAGCCTCTTCAACCAATAGTGTTGGGAAATCTGGACAGCTACATGCAAAAAAATGAACTTGAGCACCAACTTACACCATACACAAAAATAAATTCAAGGTGGATAAAAGACTTAAATGTAAGTCGTGACACCATAAAAGTTCTAGAGGAAAACATCAGTAGGAAAATCTCAGACATTCTGTGCAGCAACATCTTCAACGATATGTCCCCTAGAGCAAGGGACATAAAGGAAAGAATAAACAAATGGGACCTCATCAAAATAAAAAGCTTCTGCACAGCTAAAGAAAACAGTATTAGAATAAAGAGAACGAACTGTATGGGAAAACATATTTGCCAATGATACCTCGGACAAGGGTTTGATCTCCAAAATATATAAAGAACTCGTACGATTTGACTCCAGGAAGACAAAAAAAATTTAAAAATGTGCAAAAGACATGAACAGACACTTCTCGAAAGAGGACATACAGAGGGCCCAGAGACATATGAGAAGATGCTCAACATCACTAGCCATCAGAGAGATGCAAATTAAAACCACAGTGAGGTACCACCTCACACCAGTCAGAATGGCCATCATCAACAAAGCAACAGATAACTGTTGGAGGGGATGTGGAGAAAAGGGAACTCTACTGCACTGTTGGTGGGAATGCAGACTGGTGCAGCCACTGTGGAAAACAGTATGGAACTTCCTCAGAAAAACGAAAATGGAACTGCCTTTCGACCCAGCAATTCCACTACTGGGATTATACCCTAAGAACCCTGAAAAACCAATTCAAAGGAACCTATGCACTCCAATGTTCATAGCAGCACAATTCACAATATCCAAGTGCTGGAAACAACCTAAGTGCCCATCCACAAAGGAGTGGATCTAGTAACTATGGTACATTTACACAATGGAATTCTACGCAGCAGAAAGGAAGAAGGAGCTTATACCCTTTGCAACAGCATGGATGGAACTGGAGAGCATTATGCTAAGTGAAGTATGCCAGGCAGTGAGGGACAAATACTATATGATCTCACCTTTAACTGGAACATAATCAACAAAAGCAGAAAGCAAGCAAAACATAACCAGAGACATTGAAATTAAGAACAAACTAACAATAGCCGGGGGGAGGGGACAATGGGGAGGAGGGTCTTCAGGAACCACTCTAGAGTACACATGGACAGAACCAAGGGGGAGGAGGGAGGCAGGGAAGGGAGGTGGGGTTGGAGGGGGTTGGGGGAGGGGAGAGGAGAGGATGCAGACAACTGTAATTGAACAACAATAAACTAATTATTTAAAAAAAAAGAGAAAAATAAAACTCCAGGAGATTGCTGCTAGTATATATTAAACTTTTTTTGGTCAATTATATCTTCTTTTATGAAGTGCCTGTTAAAATAAAATAATTAGCCATTTGCAAAGTTAATATACTCTTAGGATAATTAACAATCTTTTTTTTCATCTCCTAGAGAAGGCAGTTCATTGCTATAGCTGTTGAAATCATCCTGATATTACTGTTTGCTGGTGTGCTTTTGTTAACACGCAAGTTTATGGTTATAAAGAAGAATGGGCCTTTCAACTACTCTCTCCAGTCTGTTGATGAGTTGCCTGCATTCCTCAGAGGGACCCCTTCTTCTGGACAATGGGAATTTGCTTTTGTGCCTTCCAAAAGTGTTGTGGTGAAGAATATTGTTGAAACTGTGAAAAAGGATTTACACTACAATTTTAAAGGTTAGACATGAAGATTTTCTGAAAAAATTGCAGTATTAAATTGTTTCAGTGAAGACATACAACCTTTTTACTGGGTATAATCTTTCAAGGGAAACATTGTCGGATATCCTCCTCATAACCACGGAGTAACCCTTAAGTATAAAATTATGGACTTTTTTAAACTTGAGAGTTAAATTCACAAATATTTACTCCTAGATCCCAAATCACGTAGTAGTATTTTTAAGTGTATTTACTCCTAGATCCCAAATCACGTAGTGGTATTTTTAAGTGTATTTTATTGATTATGCTATTGCAGTTTTCCCAATTTTTCCCCCCTTACCCCCTCTCCAGCCTTCCCCCTGCTTAGTTCATGTACAGGGGTTGTACATAAAAGTTCTTTGAGCTCTCTGTTTCCTATACCATTTTTGACCTCTCTCTTCTTCCCTGTAACTTTTCTTCTTCCTTGTAACTTTTCCCCCCATTTTTGTATGCTTCTTCTTCCCTGTAACTTTTCCCCCCATTCCTCCCCCCATACACTGAAAACCCTCCATGTGATGTCCATTTCTCTGATTCTGTTCCTGTTCTAGTTGTTTGCTTAGTTTTGTTTTCATTGTTTTTCTTTTATTTTTTTTAGGTTTATTTGTTGATAGTTGTGAGTTTGTTGTCATTTTATTGTTTATTTTTTTATCATCTTGTTTTTCTTAAATAAGTCTCTTTAATATTTCCTATAATAAGGGCTTGGTGATGATGAACTCCTTTAACTTGCACTCCTTTATCTGGGAAGCACTTTATCTGCCCTTCCATTCTAAATGATAGTTTTGCTGGATAGAGTAATCTTGGATGTAGGTCCTTGCCTTTCATGACTTCAAATACTTCTTTCCAGTCCCTTCTTGCCAGTAAGATTTCTTTTGAGAAATCAGCTGATAGTGTTACGGGCACACCTTTGTAGGTAACTGTCTCCTTTCCTCTTGCTGCTTTTAAGATTCTCTCTTTGTCTTTTATTTTGGGTAACTTAATGATGATGTGCCTTGGTGTGTTCCTCTTTGGGTCCAACTTCTTTAGGACCCTCTGGGGTTCCTGGACTTCCTAACAGTCTATTTCCTTTGCCAGATTGGGGAAGTTTTCCTTCATTATTTGTTCAAATGAGTTTTCAACTTCTTGTTCTTGTTCTTTTCCTTCTGGCACCCCTATAATTCGGATATTGGAACATTTCAGTTTGTCCCAGAGGTTTGTAAGCCTCTCCACTTTTTTGAATTCTTGTTTCTTCATTCTGTTCTGATTGGATGTTTATTTCTTCCTTCTGTTCCAAATTGTTGATGAGTCCTGGTTTTCTTCCTGTCACTGTTGGTTCCCTGAATATTTTGCTTTATTTCATTTTGGTTATCTTTCATTTGTTCTTTCATTTTCAACCAAGCTCAACCACTTCTGTGAGCAGTTTGATTACCAGGGCTTTAAATTCACCATCAAATAGGTTGGCCGTATCCTCCTCGCTTAGCTTCTTTCTGAGGTTTTGCTCTGTTCTTTCATTGTGGCCCTATTTCTTTGTTCGGGCCCCTTTTAAGTTATAAGGGGGCAGGGCCTTAGGTATTCACCAGGGCAGGGCAACTCTCCTTGCTGTGCTGTAGAGCTGCTTGTTGGGGAGGGGCCAGAGAGGGAATAATGCAGCCCCCCTGCTCATCTCTAGCCCACTTTTCAACAAACTCTCATGTGAGACTGGGAGTTTCTCCCACCGAGGCAACCACTGTAGTCCACAGTAAGCTCTGAGTCTCAGTTTCCCCTTAAGTCCACCCCACCCATGCAGCCTGCCATCTTGCTGCAGCCAGCCCCCGCCCCCACCCCAAAAAGTCCACTGCCTTGTCTTGGTTTCTTAGCCAACCCCTCCCTCATGGTCTGCACCCTTCCTGCAGGTTCTCTGTGTCTGCCACCTTACAGGTCTGGTTGTTCTGTTTGTTTCTAATTCTGTGGTTGTTGGAGTTCCCTGCAGTTTGATTTTCTGGCACTTCTAGTTATTTATTGATTTTAGATTGGTCGTTATTCTCCTTTTGGTTGTATGAGGACGTGAGGGTTTTCTACCTACACCTCCATCTTGGCCAGAACTTGCAAGTAGTAGTATTTTAAAATTAGTGATCAGCTTATAGTATTCTAGTTTATTATCTAATTCTGTGATGCTTAGTTTTCCTTGTTTCTGGTTGTGCTGCTTAAACCTGGGTAAGTAGAACTGCAGGGCTTCATGATGGTGTGCAGGAGGTACTCAAAGGCACAACCTAAGAATGGGCACTCATTCTGGGTGCCCACTCAGTGGTCAGCTATTTCAAACATTATTTATATGAAAATGTTGTTTCAGTCCTATAGGAAGGCTATGTAGAAGTATTATAAAAGTTTTCTGTTCTTCACTTACCCTCACATTCCCAACTCAATTTCTCTCCTGTTTCTCCCAGAGATGAAAATCATCAGAAGTTTTTTGTGCATCTCTCCAGTGTCCCTTTTCTTTACACACATATATTTTATTCAGTAGTGTATTTTTTCGTTCTTTTTCTTTATTTTTTATTATATCTGAAGTCAACTTTATCATTATTTATTTTTTATTGTTGTTTAATTACAGTTGTCCCCATTTTCCCCCAGTATCTGTTCAATCTTTTCTGTTTCTCAAGGGATTTGTGAGTCCTTGAGAATAGATGACATCTCAAAACATTTATTGTAGTTGTTCAAGTACAGTTGTTTACATTTTCCCGCCAACATTTACCTCAGCCCCACCTACCCATACCACTCACCCTCAATCTTACCCTTCTTTGGCTTTGTCCATGGGTCCTTCATACCTGTTCCTTGATGACCTACTCCCTTCTGTCACCCATTATCCTGTACACCCTCTTTTCTGGTTACTGTCAGTTTTTTTTTTTTTTTCCACTACAATTATTTATTTATTTATTTACTTTTCTTGGGGGTGGTCATGTGGCTTTTAATTTTAATCTCTCAATGCAGTAACAGATAATTATATATTTTATTTTACTTATTTATTTTTTAAAATGTTATTGTTGTTCAAGTACAGTTTTATGCCTTTCTCCTCCACTCCCCCCACCCCAGCCATCCCCACCTCCCTCCCTTAACTCCACCCCGCCTTGGCTTTCTCCATGTGCTCTTTATAGTTGGTTCTGAAAACCCTTCACCCTTTTCCCCCCATTATCCCCTCCAATCTCTCCTCTGGTTACTGTCTGTTTGTTCTTTTTTAAAATGTTCTATAATTTTTTTTTAAGAATTATTTTGTTGTTTTTCAATTACAGTTCTCTGCATCCTCTCCCCTCCCCTTCCCCCACCCCCTCCAACCCCACCTACGTTCCCTGCCTCCCTCTTCCCCCTTGGTTCTGTCCTTGTGTCCTCTATAGTGGTTCCTGAAGACCCTCCTCCCCATTGTCCCCTCCCCCCACCCCGGCCCCTGTCAGACTGTTGTTAATTTCAATGTCTCTGGTTATGTTTTTCTTGCTTTTTTCTTTTGTTGATTATGTTCCAGTTAAAGGTGAGATCATATGGTATCTGTCCCTTACCACCTGGCCTACTTCACTTAGCATAATGCTCTCCAGTTCCATCCATGCTGTTGCAAAGGGTATAAGCTCCTTCTTCCTCTCTGCTGTGTAGAATTCCATTGTGTAAATGTACCATAGTTTCTTGATCTATTCATTTGTATATGGGCACTTAGGTTGTTTCCAGTTTGTTCTTAATTTCAATTTCTCTGGTTATATTTTGCTTGCTTGTTTGTTTTGTTGATTAGGTTCCACTTAAAGGGGAGATCATATGGTATTTGTCCCTTACTGCATCACTAATTTCACTTAACATAATGCTCTCCAGTTCCATCCATGCTGTTTCAAAGGCTAGGAGTTCCTACTTTATCTCGGACGCATAGTATTCCATTGTGTAAATGTAGCATGGTTTTTAAAATTTATTTTATTGTTCTTCAATTACAGTTGTCTGCATTTTCCCTCCACCACTCCCCCCACCCAGCCAAACCCATCTCCCTCCCTTGCTTCTCCCCCCACCTTGGTTTTGTCCATGTGCCCTTTATAGTAGTTTCTGAAAACACTCCCCCCAACTGTCCCCTCACCCCTCTCCTCTGGTTATTGTTAGATTGTTCTTAATTTCAATGTCTCTGGTTACGTTTTGCTTGCTGTTTTCTTTTGTTGATTATGTTCCAGTTAAAGGTGAGATCATATGGTATTTGTCCTTCACCGCCTGGCTTATTTCACTTAGCATAATGCTCTCCAGTTCCATCCATGCTGTTGCAAAGGGTAGGAGCTCCTTCTTTCTCTCTTCTATGTTGTATTCCATTGTGTAAATGTACCATAGTTTTTTGATCCATACATTTACTGATGGGCACTTAGGTTGCTTCCAGCACTTGGCTATTGTAAATTGTGCTGCTATGAACATTGGGGTGCATAAGTTCTTTTGAACTGGTTTTTCAGGGTACTTAGGGTATAATCCCAGTCGTGAAATTGCTGGGTCAAAAGGCAGTTCCATTTTTAGTTTTCTGAGGAAATTCCATACTATTTTCCACAGTGGCTGCACCAGTCTGCATTCCCAACAACAGTACACTAGGGTTCCCTTTTCTCCACATCCTCTCCAACACTCATCTGTTGCTTTGTTTATGATGGCCATTCTGAACAGTGTGAAGTAATATCTCATTGTGGTTTTAATTTGCATCTGTCTGATGACTAGTGATGCTCAGCATCTTTTCATATATCTCTGGGCCCTCTGTATGTCCTTCTTGGAGAAGTGTCTGTTCAAGTATTTTTCCCATTTTTAATTGGGTTTTTTGTCTCCCTGGAGTATGAGTTCTTTATATATTTTGAAGATCAAACTCTTGTCTGAGGTATCATTGGCAAATATGTTTTCCCATATGGTTGGTTCTCCTTTTATTTTAATACTGCTTTCTTTAACTGTGCAGAAGCTTTTTATTTTGATGAGGTCTCATTTGTTTATTCTTTCCTTTATGTCCCTTGCTCTAGGGGACATATCGTTGAAGATGTTGCTGCACAGAATGTCTGAGATTTTCCTACTGATGTTTTCCTCTAGAACTTTTATGGTGTCACGACTTACATTTAAGTTTTTTACCCACCTTGAATTTATTTTTGTGTATGGTGTAAGTTGGTGCTCAAGTTCATTTTTTTGCATGTAGCTGTCCAGATTTCCCAATTCAACCATTTGTTGACGAGGCTATTTTTACTCCATTTTATGCTTATGCTCCCTTTGTCGAAGATTAATTGCCCATAAAGACTTGGGTTTATTTCTGGGCTCTGTATTCTGTTCCATTGGTCTATCTGTCTGTTTTTATGCCAGTACCAGGCTGTTTTGATTACAGTGGCCTTGTAATACAGTTTGGTATCAGGTATTGTGATCCCTCCTACTTTGCTCTTCTTTCTCAAAATTGCAGCAGATATTCAGAGTCATTTATGGTTCCATATAAATTTTTGAAGTGTTCATTCTATATCTTTGAAATATGCCATTGGGATTTTTTGATAGGGATTGCATTGAATCTTTAAATTGCTTTGGGGAGTATGGACATTTTGATGATGTTGATTCTTCCAATCCATGAGCATGGTATATGTTTCCATTTGTTTGTGTCTTCCATGATTTCTCTCTTCAGTGTTGTGTAGTGTTCTGAGTACAGGGCTTTTACCTCCTTGGTTAGGTTTATTCCTAGGTATTTTATTTTTCTTGTTGCTATATCAAATGGGATATTTTTTCTTATTTCTGTTTCTGATGTTTCATTGTTGGTATACAAAAATGCCTTTGATTTCTAGATATTGACTTTGTATCCCGTTGTTTTGCCAAATTTATTAGGTCGAGTAGTTTTTTGGCAGAGTCTATAGGATTTTCTAAGTACACTATCATGTCATCTGCAAACAATTACAGTTTTGTTTCCTCTTTTCCATTTTGGATGCCTTTTATTTCCTTTTCTTGTCTGATTGCTGTGGCTAAAACTTCCAGTACTATGCTGAATAGAAGTGGTGATAGTGGACAATTTTGTTTTGTTCCTGATCTTAATGGGAAAGATTTTAGTTTTTGCCCAGTGAGTATAATGTTGGCTGTAGGTCTCTCATATATGGCCTTTATTATGTTGAGGAATGCTCCCTCTATTCCCACTTTGCTGAGTGTTTTTATCATAAATGGCTGCTGTACCTTATCAAATGCTTTTTTGGCATCTATTGTATGATTTTGTGATTTTCGTCTTTGCTTTTACTTATGCGATGTATTACATTTGTTGATTTGCAAATATTGTACCATCCTTGCATCGCTGGGATGAATCCCACTTGGTCATGGTATATGATCTTTTTAATGTATTGCTGGATGCAGTTTGCTAATATTTTGTTGAGGATTTTAGCATCTATGATCATCAGTGATATTAGCCTGAAGTTTTCTTTCTTCGTTGTGTCTTTATCTGGTGTTGGGATTAGGATGATGCTGGCTTCATAAAAAGAGTTTGGGAGTCTTCCATTATTTTGGATTTTTTGGAATTGTCTGTGAAGGATAGGGGTTAGCTCTTCCTTAAATGCTTTGTAGAATTCTCCTGTGAAACCATCTGGTCCAGGGATTTTGTGTGTCAGGAGTTTTTTGATTACTGCTTCAATTTCATCTGCTGTTATTGGTCAGTTCAGGCTTTCTGCTTCTTCTTCATTGAGTTTTGGAAGATTATATTTTCCTAGAAATTTGTCCATTTTACCTAGGTTTTTATATTTCTTCACATACAGTTCTTTGTAGTAGTTTCTTACAATCCTTTGTATTTCTGTGGCGTCAGTTGTAATATCTCCTCTTTCATTTTTTATTGTGTTTATTTGTATCCTCTCTCTTTTTTTCTTGATGAGCCTACTTAAAGGCTTATCGGTTTTGTTTATCTTTTCAAAGAACCAGCTCCTGGATTCATTGATCCTTAGAATTGTGCTTTTAGTCTCTATGTCACTTAATTCTTCTCTGATCTTGGTTGTTTCCTTCCTTCTACTTGCTCTGGGTTGTCTTTGTTGTTGTTCCTCGAGTTCTTGTAGGCATAGGGTTAGGTTGTTTGTTTGAAATGTTTCTATTTTTTTAGGTAGGCCTGTATTGCTACAAAGTTCCCTCTCAGGATTGCCTTTGCTGTGTCTCATAAATTTTGGGTTGTTGTAAGTTCATTTTTATCTGTTTCAAGAAACTTTTTGATTTCTTCCCTAATCTCATCCTTGACCCATTTATTGTTTAATAGCATGCTTGTCAATCTCCATGATTTTGAGTATTTTGGGTTTTTTTCCTTTGGGTTAGTTTGTAATTTCAGTCCCTTGTGGTCAGAGAAAATACTTGATATGATTTCAGTTTTCTTGAATTTCTTGAGGCTTGTTTTGTGTCCTATCACATGGTCTATCTTTGAAAATGTTCCATGTGCATTTGAAAGGAATGTGTATTTAGCTTCTTTAGGGTGAAATGCTCTATATATATCAGTTAAGTCCATTTCATGTGGGGCATTGTTCAATGTCACAATATCTTTGTTGATATTTTTTTGGAAGATCTGTCCATTTTTGACAGTGGGGTGTTGAAGTCCCCTACTATAATTGTGTTGCTATCAATATCTTTCTTGAAGTCCTCCAAGATTTTCTTGATGTATTTGGGTGCTTCTATGTTGGGTGCATATATATTTACAATGTTTATTTCTTTTGGTGGATTCTTCCCTTGAATATTATGAAACATCTTTCTGGGCCTCTCTTTATGGCCCTTTTTTTGAAGTCTATTTTGTCTGATATGAGTATTGCTACCCTGGGTCTCTTTTCCTGTCCATTTGCTTGGAAAATTTGTTTCTAGCCCTTTTCTTTCAGTCTGTGTAGGTCTTTTGTCCTGAGGTGGGTCTCTTGTAGGCAGCATATGTGTGGGTCATGCTTTCTTATCCATTCAGCTATTCTATGTCTTGTGATTGGAGCATTTAATCCATTTACATTTAAGGTTATTTTTGATAGATACTTATTCATTGCCTTTTTTTTTTTTTGTATTCGTGTTCCTCTCTCTCTCTCTCTCTTTTCCTTTCTTTCCTTAAAGCAGTCCCTTGGTCATCTCTTGCAGAGCTGGTTTGGTGGAGGTGTATTCTTTTAGACTTCTTTTGTCTTCGAAGCTCCTTATTTGGCCATCTATCTTAATTGAGAGCCTTGCTGGGTACAGTAGCCTTGGTTGCAGGCCTCTGGTTCTCATTACTTGGAATATTTCTTGCCATTCTCTTTTGGCTTGGAGCTTTTCCCTTGACAAGTCAGCTGGTAGCCTCCCTTCTATGTTCCTTCCTGTTTCTCCCTTGCTGCCTTTAAGATTCTCTCTTTGTCTAGGAATTTTGCCATTTTAATTATGATGTGTCTTGAAGTGGACCTCTTTGGGTTCCTCTTGATTGGAACTCTCTGTGTTTCCTGTATTTGTCTGACTTTTTCTCTCATCAGATTAGGGAAGTTTTCCATCATTATTTTTTCAACCAGGTTTTCTATCCTTTGCTCTTCTTCTTCTCCTTCTGGTATCCCTATTATATGGATATTATTACGTTTCATATTGTCCTGCATTTCCCTTAATCCCTCTTCATTCTTTCTGAGCCTCTTTTCCTTTTCTTGCTCTTTCTGGGTGTTTTTTTCTACCTTGTCCTCCAGATCGCTGATCCGATCCTCTGCTTCATCAATCCTGTTTTCTATTCCTTCTTCTGTGTTCCTTAGTTCAGAAATTGTATTCTTCATTTCTTCTTGGTCCTTGTTGATAGTTTTTATTTCCTTTTTCATGTTGATATAGTTTGCAGTGAGTTCATTGTAGTTTCCCTGCAGTTTCTGGTAATTCTCTGTGAGCTCATTGAGCTTCCTGATAACCATTGCTTTGAACTCAATATCTGATAGTTGACTTGCCTCTGTTTCATTTTTCATTCTTTCTGGGGCTTCCTCCTTTTTTTTCTATTTGGGGATTGTTTCTTTGCCTGCCCATTGTTTGTGAGACTCTTCTTGTTAGCCTCTGTTTCTTAAAGTGATCTGTCCTGACTCCCTGGGTTTATGGTATGAACTTCTATGGTAGAATACCTGTGAGATTCGGTGTAGTCTCCTTAATGTCCTGAGCTCCCTGGTCTTGGACTGTTGTTTATGGCTCTCTGTATGTCTTTGGGTTTTGATTGTTGTTGGGTCTTTCTTTGGTGGGTCTTTTCCTCCAGCTGGTTAACTGAGGGTCTCTCCCTCCACCATGCCTTGTATTCTGTTGTACAGCTGTGGACAGTTTGTGTTGAAGCTGATTCTTCTGTGCAAGCAAGGTTTTGAGGCTTCTCTCTCACTCTTGGTCAGTTGTTTGTTTTGGGTAATTTTTCCACCAATTGGTTGTATTTCCCATTCGGTCCTGGATTGAAGATAGTGTGGGTTCCACTTCCTCTTTCACTTTCTTCTGTTGTTTTCTGTTGATGGTACCTTTGTTGGTGGATTTCCTCTTCCAGCAGGTGTACTGGTATTCACTGCTGCCACCTTGCAAGTTCTCTGGAGCAGCAAAGTGAAATTTGTCTGTCTCTGTTTTTTGGGATGACCCCTGTTTAGGTCTAACTCTGGTGTTTCACAGCTTCAGGTTTTAATATCTCACCTGTGGGTAAAGAAAAGGGGGAAAAAAAGAAGGAAGGAAGGGAGAAAGGATAAAATAAGGAAAGGAAGGAAAGAAGGAGGATTAAAAAAGAAAGATGGAAATAAAGGAAGAAGAAATTAAAAGAAAAAAATGTTAATTAAAAAAATAAAAAGTAAAAAAGTAAAAAGAAAAAGAAATAAAAGAAGGAGGGGACTAGAAATAATAAAGGAAAGGGAGGAAGAATGAATAAAAAAATAAAGAAGAACAGAAAGGAGAAGGAATTAAAAAAAACAAACAAAAAACCCTTCTGCTGGCTTTAAACTGGTCAGGCCAGGCCTGTTCTGGTCTTCCTGGCTGCGTCAGGCTGGGTAGGTATTGGTTTCTCTTTTCTCCCTTCCTGAGATGCACTCTTCACTGTTGGCCAGCCTCCAGCCCAGTTCCTAGGTGCCATTCTGGGTCCAGCCTAGGCCTTTCATTGTGCTGTCCTTGAGGTTCACCAATTAAGGACTACTCACCCACCGCCTTCTTGCTCCTTGCTGGCCTCGATGCTAGGTACTTCAGCACCCCTTCCAGGTAGTTTAGCCCCCCACTGAGTCAAGTCTTTCTGAGGACTGCAGCTTCCCTCAGCGGGGTGCTTCTGCCTTTCTCCTACAGAGCCAGTCGGTCCAGCAGAGCTCCATGTGCAGGTGCAGGGTGGCAGGCGCTTTGTCCTCAGCACTCTAGACGTGAGCTCCACGGACCTGTGTGCACCGTCCCCTATGCCCCTGGATTGGGCACGGGCCAGCCGCTGGGCTGGAGGCCATTGGTTGTGTACTGTCCCTGGTGTTTTTGGAGTGGGCATGGGTGGGCTGCGGGTCACTGGGTGCACACAGTCCCCAATTCCCCTTGATTGGGAGCGCAAGCCACCACCTGGCCGGGGGCCACTGGTTGCGCATTGTTCTCAGTTCTTCTGGAGTATATGCAGGTGGGCTTCCTTGGGCCGCAGAGCACTGGGCATGCACTGACCCTGGGGCTGCCGGGAGCAGGGGCTCTCCAAACAGCCAAGGAGTGCCTCTTTTTTTCTATTTTTCTTTTTGAAAAATTCTTCCTATTTAAGCCTGCCGGTCCAAACAAGCACCTGGCCTCTCACACAACCTGGCTCTCTCCCAAGAATCTTGCAGCAGACCTGGCAGGTGCCGGACCTGGGGCTACAGCCTGCCCTGGTCCCCATACTGGTCCCAAAGCACTCTCCTTACCATCCAATCATTCAATGTCCCCTATAATTTTGGTCTCCAATCTTCATATATGGTGGAATTCCATTGGCTGTTTGCTCTGTTCCTCAGAAGATTGGCTAGGTGTTTCACCAGTGGGCCGGAGGAAGTGGACTCCGCTCCCACCTATCTCGCTGCCATCTTCTCTCTTCCATTGATTTTTAAATATTGTACCATCCTTGCATCCCTGGGATGAATCCCACTTGATCATGGTGCATGGTCCTTTCAATGTATTGTTGGATACAGTTTGTCAATAATTTGTTGATGATTTTAGCGTCTATGTTTATCAGTACTATTGGCCTGTAATTTCTTTCCTTATTGTGTCTTTATCTGGTTTGGGTTATAGGATGCTATTGGGCCTCATGAAAAGTGTCTTGGAGTCTTCCACCTTATTGGATTTTTTTGAAACAGTCTGTGAAGGATAAGGTTTAGCTCTTCCTTAAATCTTTTGGAAAATTATACTGTGAAATCTTCTGGTCCAGTACTTTTCTCTACCATGAGTGTTTTGATTACTACTTTGATTTCACCAGCTGTTATCAGTCTATTCAGGCTTTCTGCTTCTTCTTTATTTAGTTTTGGAAGATTATATTTTTCTAGGAATTTGTCCATTTCACCCAGGTTTTCAAATTTCTTAGCATATAGTTTTTCATAGTAATTTCTTACAATCCTTTCTATTTCTGTGGTGTCAATTATAATCTCTCCTCTTTCATTTCTGATTTTATTTATTTGGGTTGTCTGTATCTTTTTCTTGATATTTGGGTACAGCCTTGTGAGTTTTATCTTTTCAAAGAATGAGCTACTGGATTTATTGATCCTTTGAATTGTTCTTTTAGTGTCTATGTCATTAAATTCTGCTCTGATCTTCGTTATGTCCTCCTTCTACTCACTGTGGTCTTTGTTGTAGTTTCTCAAGTTCTTGTAGATGTTGGGTTAGGTTGTTTATTCGAAATGTTTCTATCTTTTTTACATGGGCCTGTATCACTATGAACTTCCCTCTAGGACTGCCTTGTTGTGTCCCGCAAGTTTTGGACTGTTGTGTGTTCATTTTCATTTTTTTTCCAGAAACTTTTCAATTTCTTCCTAGATCTCATTATTCACCCATTCATTGTTTAATAGCATGCCTTTAAATCTCCATGAATTGAATGTTTTGAATGTTTTCCTTCTGGTTGGTTTCTAGTTTTAGGCCGTTGTGTTTCAAGAAAATTCTTTATATGATTTCAATTTTCTTTTGATATTTGAATTTGTTGAGGCTTGTTTTCTGTCCTATCATGTGGTCTACCTTTAAAAATGTTCCCTGTGCTTTTGAAGAAAATGTGTATTTTGCTCCTTGGGATGAAAGGTTCTACAAATATCAGTTAAGTCCACTTGATCTAGGGCATCTTTCAATGCTGCAATATTCTTGTTGATATTTTGTTTGGAAGATCTATCCATTGTTGACAGTGGGGTGTTAAAATCACCTATTATAAGTGTATTGCTTTCTATATTTTTCTTGAAGCCCTTCAAGATTTTTCTTATATATTTGAGTGCTCCTATGTTTGGTGCATGTATGTTTATAATGTTTATGTCTTCTTGTTGGATTTTTCCCTTGAATATTATGAAGTGTCCTTCTGTGTCTCTTTTTTTGTAGTTTTTGTTTTGAAGTCTATTTTGTCTTATATAAGTATTGCTACCCCGCCTTTTTTTCCTGTTCATTTGCTTGGAATATTTTTTTCCCAACCCTTCACTTTTAGTCTGTGTAGGTCTTTTGCTCTGAGGTGGGTCTCCTATAGGCAGCATATGTGTAGGTCATGGTTTTTATCCATGCGGCTACCCTATGTCTTTTGATTGGAGCATTTAGTGCATTTACTTAAAAGGTTATTATTGGTAGGTGTTTATTCATTACCTTTTTATCTCCTTTGTATCTGTGATCCACTCTGTCTTCCTCCTTTTCTTCCTCTTCTTAAAGCTGTCCCTTTAGCATATCTTGTAGTGCTGGTTTGATTGAGGTGTATTCTTTGAGCCTTCTTTTGATGGGAAACTCCTTGTTTCACTTTCCATTTTGATTGAGAACCTTGCTGGCAGAGTAAAAGCCTTGGTTACAGGCCTTTGCTTTTCATTACTTGGAATATTTCTTGCCATTCCCTTTTGTCTTGTATTGTTTCTGTTGAGAAGTCAGCTTCTAGCCTCTCCATGCATCCGTTGTACATTACTTCCTGTTTTTCCCTTGCTGCCTTTAAGATTCTCTCTTCATCTTTGAATTTTGCCATTTTAATTATGATGTGTCTTGGAGTAGGCCTGTTTAGGTTCCTCTTGATTGGGACTCTCTGTAATCCCTGGAGTTGTGTGACTTTCTGTCTCATTAAATTAGGGAAGTTTCCCATCATTACGTTTTCAAAGGGTTTTCTATCCCTTTTTCCTCTTCTTCTCTTTATGGTATCCCTATTATATGGATATTATTACATTTCGTGTTGTCCTGCAATCCCTTTAACCCTTCTTCATTCTTTTTGAGTCTTTTTTTTCCCCTTTTATTGCTCTGTCTTGGAGCTTTCTTGTACCTTGTCCTCTAGTTTGCTGATTTGATCCTCTGCTTCATGTAGCCTGCTTTTGATTCCTTCTACTGTGTTCTTCAATCCAGAAGTTGTATTCTTCATTTCCTCTTTACTCTTGTTTATAGTTTCTGTATCTTTTTTCATGCTGATATAATTTGTGGTAAGTTCCTCATAATTTCCATGTAGTTTTTGGTAAATATCACTGAGGTCATTGAGCTTGTTATAAGCATGGTTTTGAACTAAATATCACATAGTTAATTTGACTCTATTTCATTTAACACTCTTTCTGAAGATTCCTCCTTTCCTTTCAATTGGGGGTCGTGTCTTTGTCTTCCCATTATTTGTGAGACTCTTTTTGTTTGCTCAAAATATTTTTTACTTAAAAAAAACATAATGTAAACAAAAACTTTGAATTAAAGAAGAAAATTAGAATATCTAGAGAGGTGTGGGGAGAGGTATAATGGGGGAAAATAAGGGATGATCCATCAGGGAACATGTGTAAAGGACCAAGCCAAAGTGGGTAGCTTCAAGGGTAGGAGGCGTGGATGTGCAGGGTGCTCAGCCAAGGTGGGGTGAAAATGGAGACAACTATACTTGAACAAGGATAAAAAAGAAGTTAATAAAAAATAAAAAATAAAGTTATGGAACAATGGGCACAATATGATTCCATATGTGCAAAAGACAACAATAAAATTAAACCATGTATTTCTATATTTGTAGTTGCATATAATATCAATATGTGTATTTATATACATAAAGAAAAAGATGCAGTAGTTCCAAAAAACAGTCTCTCAGAGACCTTATGTTACATTTCTTATTATGCCAGTTCTAGTTTCACAATGTGCTACCTTGTTTTACTTTCCCTTCTTTTATGTCTCACTTTCCCAGTACCAGGATTGGGTCTAGGCAATTGGGACACCTAGGGTACAAGTTATACCCTTGCACAACTGTAAAAGTAAGTGCCTTCTTAAAATTTGTACCTTAGGTATCTCACTTTCCTCATCCTAGTTCTGGCATTGCACTGTCCTTTCCCCTCACTCTTGATGCCCTATGATTCCTTACCACTTAGTAAGGCACTGACATGTAAATTTCCCTCTAGGACAAGTGACATAAGTAAAATAGTAGAGTAGGAGTTTCCCTGCTTAGCAATAATAATTTGTTGGCTATCCATGGATAAAAGTACTTTTCTGAGAACTTTGGATCCATATAATATGGAGCTTGCAAAACTGTGGTGGAGCTCAAGACTGAGAAGGCAGGCCCATATGTCGGCAGGCTCACTTATCATGATCCCAGCCACACATCTGAAAATGGTCCCATCAGAATGTGGACTCAGTTATAGCCCTATTTGGCCTTGGCCCTACCATCAGCACCATTGGGCAAGGACCCAGGAGGAGTCACACCCATCTAAGCTTCAGGTAATAGGCTCACCGACCTTGATTCTGGCTGTGGACTCTTTAGCACCTGGTTACCTGGCTCTGGCCCCTCTCAGTTGTGGATTGTCAGTAATCTTGTTTACCCAGGGACCCACTGGGAGACATGTCTGCCTGTGTACCTGGACACAGGCTTCCTGATGTTAGTCTTACTTCAGACCTTAAAGTTGCCCTGAAACCTGGCTCTAGCCAACTTTAACGAGGGGCCAAGAGCCTCAGGACCCAGCCAGTGACCCAGTAGGAGATTTTCCAGGGATCCAACAGGAACCACACCTGACTAGACACCTGATAGGAAGCATGCCATTTAGCATTATGGTAGCTAAGATACCCCTACTTTTGTCCTCCCTTTAAAATAACTAATTAGTTTCCATCGTTGAACAAAGTGCCACTGTGGGAGTTTTGGGATCCAGTAATAAATGCTGAGGGACTTGGTAGGGGTATCTCCTACATGTGCATTCAGTAATAGGCCAACAGACCTCATTATGGCTGTGGAAGCAGCAGAAACAGCAAACCTGCTCCAAACCCTACTGGCTGTGGTTGGGGGAAAAGTCAGAATAATGGCTTGGGTAAATACCCACAGACAAGAGAAAATACATAAAAGGAGAGATTCCAGCATGTCATTGGCGAAAGAAGCAAACTTATAAAAATGAGTTTGTGTGCAACAGAAAGGATAAAAGAAACTTTGCCAGTGCCGTTTGTGCCCCAAGGTAACACAATTTAACTCTCACATAGGGGAAAAGGACAGGAGTGAGTAACTGGCTCCCTCAATGTATAGGATGTTGCTGGAGAAATCAATTTCTCTCCAGCTTCACCTTGAGTATTGATGTGGGACTGCAATGAGTGGGAGAAAAGAGATCAGGAAGGAGGTAGATAAAATTATCAAAGGGCATAAAGGGACACGGTGCCTGCTGACTTGTACTCAGTACTTCAGCAGGAATTCTGCCCACTAGCCTTTGGAAGAACTTTGGCCAAGGATCTCCCCACTTGCTCTAGTAGCACTTCAACACTGCCAGTGCTAAACCCACACCCCACCCCACTTTGTGGTGCTCCTTGTGCACATTCTCAAGTGTGGCAGTGAGTATGAGCCCAGTAGTTAGAGAACTGTTAGAAAAACAAAACAAGCTGTTAGCAAGCAAGAAACCACAAACCACAGAACTGCTATATTACTTTGTGGAAAACAAAAGAGAGGTTTCCAGGAGCCATACCATGATGGAAGAACCAGAGAAAACATAAAAGCTGAAGAAGTCGGTCACCAGCAGGAGCAAGAAGTGCTGAGCAGGTACATAAATACCAAGTCAGAGAGAACCCCAGATACAAAAGAATACCTCATCTGAAAGCAATTAGTAAAGATATGAGGTGTCTGCTACTTCAAATTAGAAATCAGCAATGCAAAACTGTAAGGAAAATGAAGAATAAAAAAGAAAACATGACATCACAAGAAGATAACAATCTTTCAATAACTGAGTACAAAGGCCTGGTATATATAATAAAGAATTCAAAAGCTAGCTTCCGGCCAAGATGGAGGTGTAGGTAGACACAATGTGCCTCCTCGCACAACAGAAAAAGGAAAAACAACAATTTAAAAAACAAAAACAGCCATAACTGACAGAAAATCGAACTGAGTGGAAGTCCAACAACCAAGGAGTTGAGGAAGACACGTTCATCCAGACTGATAAGCGGGGCGAGACTGCGGTTTGTGGAACAGTATAGGCAACACTGCAGCTGCCTGGAGAGGCCCGAGGCGGGTGCCCTTGGCCAAAATGCAGCTAGCGCACTCAGTGAAACCTGCAGCTGGCCGACCTGGACCCAAAGGGGCCGAGACTGGGGGACTCGGAGGTCCTTCGTTTGTGCGCAGATAAACCGGGAGAAAAAGCTGGGGAGTGGAGCAGACCGCGCAACCCACCATCTTGGGGAAATAAAGCCTCAAACCACCAGTTGAAAACACCTGTGGGGGCTGAGGCGGCAGCAGGAGGAATTCCCGGGCTCACAGGAGAGTTCATTGGAGAGACCCACAGGACTAGGAATTACACAAGCCCACCTACCACCCCAGAGCCAGCACAGAAGGACCCAACTTGCTTGTGGGTAGCAGGGGAAGTGCAGAGAGTGGAGCAAGCACCATTGTTTGCTCAGGCCACACCCCCACAGGGAGCATCACAACACAATGAGGTGGGTTGCCCCACCCTGGTGAACACCTAAGGAGGCCCTGCCCCTTAAAGTAACAGGCCCACCGAGAAAAAAAAATGGCCCAAATGAAAGAACAGAACAGAGCTCCAGAAAAATTATACTAAGGGAAAAGGAGATAACCAACCTATCAGATTCACAGTTCAAAACACTGGTAATCAGGATGCTAACAAAATTGGAAGAAAGTTGGACACAAATAAATGAACAAATGAAGGATATGCTAAAGAAAATGAGGGGAAATGTGCAGGGAACCAATAGGGAAGAGAAGGAAACTGGGACTCAAATCAACAGTGTGGACCAGAAGGAAGAAATGAGAATTCATAAAAATGAGGAGAGGCTTAGGAACCTCTGAGACATCTGTAAATGGCCCAAAATCTGGATCATAGGGCTGCCAGAAGGAGAAGAGGAAGACCAAGAAATTGAACATTTACTTGAACAGATAATGAAGGAGAATTTCCCCAATCTGGCAAAGGAAATAGACTTCCAGGAAGTCCAGGAAGCTCAGAGAGTCCCAAAGAAGCAGGACCCAAAGAGGAACACACCAAGACACATCATAATTACATTACCCAAGATTAAAAATAAGGAGAGAATCTTAGAAGCAGCAAGAGAAACGGAGACAATCACCTACAAAGGAGTTCCCATAAGACTGTCAGCTGATTTCTCAAAGGAGACCTTGCAGGCAAGAAGGGGCTGGAAATAAGTATACCAAGTCATGAAAGGCAAGGACCTACATCCAAGAATACTCTATCCAGCAAAGCTATCATTTAGAATGGAAGGGCAGATAAAGTGCTTCTCAGACAAGGACAAGTTTAAGGAGTTCATCATCACCCAGTCTTTATTATATGAAATGTTAAAGGGATTTATATAAGGCATGGAGGGATATCAACAGGGGAGTGGTAAGGGGAAAAGGTGCAGAGAATAAGTAGCATAAATGGTAGGTAGAAAACAGACAGGGGGAGGTTAAGAATAGTATAGGAAGTGTAGAATCCAAAGAACTTATGTGTATGACCTATGGACAAAAACTAAAGGGTGGGGAATGGGGGAGTGAGGGTGGAGAGGAAGAAAGGGGGGAAAATGGGACAACTGTAATAGTATAATCAATAAAATATATTTAAAAAATTTAAAAAAAAAACAAAATTCGATCACCAACTTACACCATACACAAAAATAAACTCGAGATGGATAAAAAACTTAAATATAAGTCATGACATCATAAAAATCTTAGAGGAGAACATAGGCAGGACAATTTCAGATATTCCATGCAGCAATATTTCACCAATATGTCCCCTAGAGCAAGGGACATAAAGGAAAGAATAAACAAATGGGACCTCATCAAAATAAAACTCCTAAAAATTTTATGCACTCCAAATATCCATTAGTTTGTTATGCCAATGTTTCAGCAACAGTGTTTTGAAATATAGTATATTTTGATAGCTTTTCATCCACGTAGTGTTATTCCATTTTAAACATAGGAAGGGCTGAAAGACACTTTGCCTTTATGTGATCAGCTCACACATTAGATTTTTCTCTCTCTACAAGTTCAAGGCTTTTCTTCAGAAAGAGATTTTGAAGATTACGTTAAGCAAGAGAATAACTCTGAAAGAGTGATGGTTGCTTTTGTTTTTGACCATGAGTTCAAAAATAGTGATGATCCCCTGCCACTTAAGGTAAGAAAGTTTTATGTAGAAACCTTATAGTTGTAACTTCTTGTTTCTAGAAATTTAATGGAGGTATCATTATTGTATTTTATAAGTGGAGAGACTGTGACTTACCCAAGATCATACTTCTTATACATAGCAGAGCACAGCAAATCTAAATCACTTCAGTGCCCATTAACCAGTGTTTTATACTGATGCAGAAAGAATTGAACACCTACCAGGTCTTCTTCTTATAAGTGAGAATCATAGGAATAATTTTCTGCTGTGTCTGGTATGGCCACTGTCATCAGCTCTCTACATGATGGTAAAATAGTGCACATTTTCTAGGTAAAGAGACCTGATGTGATAAAGCAGATGCAGCTTCACTAGCACAGAACACAAACAGAAAACTTTCCTCTTTCTTTGGAATAAATCTCATCATTTCTAAAGCTAATTCTAGAAAATAGTGCTAAGGGTTAGCCAGGCTGGATTAGAATTTGGACACATGTAGACACTGAAGAGAATTCTGATAACAGTTCCAAAGAAGAGGCAAGGACAGTCCTTTGAACTTAGTGTTTCTGGTGGTGAGGAAATAACTAAAGTATGCATGGAACCAAAATCCTGCATTTAAGATACAGATAGTTGTCCACAGAATTAAAAAGTAAGGAAATCCACTGGGTTGTGGGAATCTTTTCATTCTGTCCCGTCACTCCCTCAACTGCTTTCATAGATGTGAACTCTTTTCAAGTGACTGAAATGTAGACTGATACTGATGTGGGCTTAACAGCTTACATGGAGCCTGGTCAAAATGTTTTGGTGCAGATAGAAACTTCCACCTCTTCTGCCTACAATCTCCATTACCCTGCTCCTCTCACTGGGCTTATTACTCTTACTTACCCTTAGGATTGCTGTTGTGACTAGCTGTACAGTATCTCTTCTAACCACACCCACTCCCCTTCAATTAGAATTTGTGATCCTTGTTAATAGGGGCTATGTCTTAATCCTCCAACATGTAATAAGTTCTTAAAGCCTTTGTCTTGATAATTGACCATATGAATATTTACCTTGATTTATGACATCTGTTTATTCCTCCTGATCTTACTGACTCCTCTGGCATGACCCTTCTCACTTTCAGCAACTGCTGGACTATTGCCATGTAAAGTTATTTAGGCCCATCATGACCTATATTGAAGTTTATGCAGTTCTCTAGAATTAATGTTTTCTTTTATTTAAAAATTAAATTATCTAACACTCCACATTTACATTTTAATACATTCCTCTTCTATCCTAGGTAGGATTCTTATGTTAACAATCGCTTTTAGGAGAGGAAGATTTTTCTCACAGAACACTTGTCTGACACCATTGGAAGAGAAGCTAGTAACACCTATTGCTACATTTCGTTTTAGTGTGTACATCATTTTACTGTGTTATTTAGGGAAAAATACATCCGCAAACCATATCCAAAGCCCATAGTAGCCTTGTGGCCAGTGTGATCTCAATTTCTGATGTTTAGGATCCACTTTGGTGCTGCTTATCAGTCTGCCTTACAATCACATCTTCACAAATGTACGTTAACTTTCTTTTTGTTTCTCATTCTGCTTAATTATCTTTTTTATAGGTAATGCTTGTTTCTAATTGTTACTTGTAGGTAAAATATTATCTGCGTTTTAGTAGTTTTCAGAGGAACAAGTATGTGGGTTTTTTCCGACTCAGAAACTGGGAAACAGATGCTCTCTTTCCAACATCTCCTTCGATAGGACCCAGAAATGAATATGACTCAAATGGGGGAAGTCCTGGTGAGCATATCCTTAACCACACTTACTTTAATAATCCTAGTTTTACAGTAAGAACCATCAAATATTTATATGCATATTTTTAAAAATTTTGTTGAAAATATTTTATTTTTATCTTACTATGCTGGTATTTTTTTTTTCATTTAAAATTTTAATTGTCAAAAAACTCATGAAAAATACTACACATTGGTCAATATATTTTTCCTTTCCTGATCATTATCATCATATATCCTTATATTTTCATGTAGATTTACTTGTGAAATTTTGACTTTAATGACTTACTATACATATTTCTAGGTGCTGACATAGACTAAATAGTTGTAATGGTATGGTATAGTATTCTGTTGGGCTGATGAACAGCTTTCAATATAGCTATGGTAAGTTAAGATTTACTACACAGACTACCATTAAAAACTCTTTCATGTGGAGCTTTGCTCTTGCCAATAATAATGCAGATTTACCCTGAGGACATTATTTAACAAGAGAAACAAGCTGTAACCAAATTAACATAATTCTTAAAATTTTGAAATAACTGCCCTGACAGAGGAGGCTCAGTGGGTTAAGTGTTGCCCCATAAAGCGAAAGGTCACTGGTCCTATTCCTGGTCAGGGCACATGCCTGGGATGTGGACCAGGTCCCCAAGTGGGAGTGTGTGAGAGGCAACTGACACATTTCTCTTGCACATCAATGTTTCTCTCTCTCTCTTTCTACCTCCCTTCCCCTATTTCTAAAGGCAAATAAACAAAATCTTTTAAAAAATTGAAATAGCCTACATCTTAAATATGATAAATGAATAAGAAAAGTTTAAAATATAACTTGACAGATAATTATGCAGTCTTTAAAAAACAAACTGTATTTTGAGGTTATAGTTATGTAAACTGTCATATTCATCAGCACAAAATTAGGATAGATCTCCAAATAGGAAAACATTTACTGTGTTAGGGTGGCAGGATCATGTTGCATATTATTATTATTTTCTTTAAAAGTATTTTGAATATTTTTTCAGTCATAAAATTTAAAGGAAAATCATGTCTTTTTCAGCTTATGTTTCTTTATTATGAATTTAGCATAAGGTATTACTTTATAAGGGTTAAGCTGGAGAAAAACTTAGAAAGATTGATAATGATAAGAGTTTCCGGGGATGTGATATGTGGAAATCCAAATGCATGGATGGAAAGAGGGCCATTCTTGGGAGAAATCTGGTCGTGGCTGTCTTAGTCTATTTGACTGATGGTTATAACAAAATACCACAACTGGGAAGTTTGTAAATAACAGAAATTTATTTCTCATAGTTCTGGAGACTGGGAAGCCCAAGATCAAGGCACCAGCATGGTCATATTGTGATGATTACCCCCTTCCTGGTTCATAGCCTATTCCTTTTTGTTCCTCTATTGTAAGAGGACTAATTCCATTCATGAAAGCTCCAGTCCCATGACTTAACCATCTCCCAAATGTCCCTCCTACTAATACAATCACCTTTGAGGTTAAGATTTCAACATATGAATTTTGGATGGACACAAACATTCAGTCTATAGCAATAACCAAATTAAAAATGTGCTCATGAGTCTAAACACTAAAAAATTCTTTTATGCATTCATAAGAATTTTTCTGACAGTGTTTTTTTGTGGTGGAAAGGAGTAAGAGGCAATCAGGGCAACTGATTAGAAAGATTGGACTAGATGTATGCACAGCCCAGAGTTCCAGCTTGGGGAAATAAAGCCTCAAACCACCGATTGAAAATACCTGTGGGGGTTGAGGTGGCAGCAGCAGAAACTCTCAGCCTCACAGGAGAGTTTGTTGGAGAGACCCATAGGGTGTTAAAACATATACAAGCCCAACTACCTGAGAATCAGCACCAGAAGGGCCCACTTTGCTTGTGGGTTATAGGGGAAGTGACTGAAATCCATCAGAGAGTGGAGCAAGTGCCATTGTTCCCTCTTGGACCCCTTCCCCACATACAGCTTCACAACGCAGGGAAATTGGTTACCCTGCCCCGGTGAACACCTAAGGCTCTGCCCCTTACTACATAACAGGCATACAGAGAAAAAAAAAAAAATGGCCCAAATGAAAGAACAGATCAAAGCTCCAGAAAAAATACAACTAAGTGATGAAGAGATAGCCAACCTATCTCTGGTAATCAGGATGCTCACAGAACTGGTTGAATTTGGTTGCAAATTAGATGAAAAAATGAAGGCTATGCTAAGTGTAATAAAAGAAAATGTACAGGGAACCAATAGTGATGGGAAGGAAACTGGGACTCAAATCAACAGTGGACCAGAAGGAAGAAATAAACATTCAACCAGAACAGAATGAAGAAACAAGAATTCAAAAAAATGAGGAGAGGCTTAGGAACCTCCAGGACATCTTTAAACATTCCAACATCTGAATTATAGGGGTACCAGAAGGAGAAGAGGAAGATCAAGAAATTGAAAACTTATTTGAACAAATAATGAAGGAGAATTTCCCTAATCTAGCAAAGGAAATAGACTTCCAGGAAGTCCAGGAAGCTCAGAGAGTCCCAAAGAAGTTGGACCCAAGGAGGAATACACCAAGGCACATCATAATGACATTACCCAAGATTAAAAATAAGGAGAGAATCTTAGAACCAGTAAGAGAAAAGGA
>PVJI01020927.1:0-28156 GCA_004026765.1 Micronycteris hirsuta | reverse complement strand
CATTGTCCAAGGGCCCCTAAAGCCCCCTAGTAATAAATTCAGGACGGTCACCTTCTCATTCCACCAGACCCCAGCCTCACCTGGACCTGATGACAGAGAAAGGCAGGAGGCCTGAGAACGCAGTCAGATCTCCAGTGTCCAAGGCAGAGAACTGGTTTCCCGTGGCTGGTCCTGCCAGCTCCCTCTCAGGCTGACTCTGTGGCCGCCCTTCCTCCCAGCTCTGTGGGAGTCCCAAGAGCCCACAAGGGGCCGTGCCTTTGTATCTCAGCTGGGCCCAACAAAGGGTGCCCTCTGGGAGCCCCGATTGCTACAGTAAGGTGGGGATGAGGCAGCTGGGGCATGGAGACCTTGCGGCAAGGCTGCCCTGCTTGTCCCCTGGGAGAACACAAGGCCCCCGGCTGGCAGCAGACTCTGGACTCCTTATCTGCCGGCACTCTGCCAGCCCACCAGCCTCGAGGTCAGAGAAGTCCTCTCTAGACATCAAGCGAGTCCTGGCTGGGGTCCCATGGCATGACCCTTCCTCACCCACACTCCCCACCCTCCCAGGTCCCCAGGGAGTCTGGAAAGAGAAAGAAGTAGAGGGCTTCTGGAGAAGCTTCTCTCCACACAAGCCAAGACCCCTCACCCCCGAAATGAGCACCTTCCTCTTCACATGTTCAAAGAAAAGACTAGGTCATCAGCAATTCCATCATCACTTTTAGGAATCAAAATGGACCCTTTTTTTGGTCTTTGCCATCAAGCCTCTTGGCCACTAGCAAGCAGTGTGACTTAGGACATCCATTACACTCTCCAGATCCCATTTCTTTGGTTGTGAAACAAAGGGGCGACACTTGAGGCTTCCCAAAGTCCCTCCAGCTCAATATCCAATCGTCTGCGGTTCTGCAAAATGCCCAAGCATGATTTTATTCAAGCATCAAGAGGAAACAGGCTGAATTATCCCAGAAGAGTAGGGAGAAGGCCCCGATTCCCAGGCATATTCATAGCACTACTAGTACTTAGTTCCCAAGACCCTATAAACACTGGATATGGATTGAGATTCCTCCTGGAACAGAGTAGGTTGAAGCAGGCAAGGAAAGACGGAGGTGGGAAGGGCTGGAAACAGAAGCAGTCCAGTGACTGATACCTATTGCACTTGCGCACACAGTCAGTCCATCCTGCCTTTTTATCAGCCCCAAAGAAAAGTGTTTCCATTACCTGAAGAAATGAGAGTAGCTCCCAAAAGTGAATGGGGCGGGGGGTGGGGGGGAACGACAAAAAAACCTTTTTCCTTCGCCCAGTGAACCTGTGGGACAATCCCTGGCAGGCCACAGAAAAGAGGCCGACCCAGCAAATCAGGGAGCCGACCAACCTGTGTCTCACTCCTACACCCCAATCCACTCTCTTCTTCTGGGACTCGGAAGTAAGCTAGTCCACCCACAGAGATCACTGTGATGATGAGGAGGAGGAGGAGGAAGAGGAGGGGGTGGAGACTTCTACTAGCTTCAGGCACAATCCCAACAGGCTGCAGGGCAGCGAGAACAGGCCCAACAGTGACGGGGCCAGGATTTGAACACAGATTCACTGGGCTCAAAAGCCCGGCACTCCCCTGCCACCACCTTGGGCAGAGTGCTGTCCTCTCTGAACTTAACTGAACACAAGCCTGGGGCCACTGCGGTGCTGCTACCTCATTCTTCCTGTGCCAACGCTCCTCCTGCCCAACCACAGGTGCGCAGCAGCTGGACCTCAAGCCCTCTCGCATCCTGCCGTGGCCAGTGCCGGGCCAACCACGGACCGGGCCCTGTGACACATACTGAGAGATGAACGACCACGCTGAATCATGAAACTTCTTGCCCAAACGACAAGGCCAGCCATCCTGAGGCTGTTGCCCTCTAGTCCACTTGCAAGCCGATGGCAAGAAGAAGAACTAGTCTCTCTCCTGGTTTCCACACAGCTAATGAAAAACTTACCTGGGTCTCCAAGAGGAAAGAGACTATGTGGTTTTTAATCCCACTGCTACAAGTCATGATTCTAGACATTCTTTCTCCTGCTTCACCAAGCTCCTCTCAGTTTTTAGGGCCCTTGTTTTAAGAAGTAAGGATGAATGGATAAGAGACCACAGACCTAGTCTGACCTCAGCACTGACCCCTTCCCACGGAAGTAGACAGAATGAGGAGCAGAGGTGGGACAGCGTGGCCAGGCCAGTCCCCTCTGCATGCGACCATCACCGCTTCCCAGCAGCCTCTCCAAGTAGCCTGGGTTTCCCGGGGAAGAGTGACCAAAGTCAAAAACCCAAGCCCAGGGTGGCTCCCCGAGGAAAGGTCCGGTCAGAGCTGTTCCTGCCCCCACCTTCTCAGGCCCCTGCGCACAGACTATGCGCACGGTTCTCTCGAACACCCAGGCCCTCGCAGTCACTAGATCCTCAAAACTGTAGCCACGATTCAGAGCTGAGGAAATTTTCTCGGCTTACTTGGACCTCAGGATCACAGGGCGAACTGCTTGGATGCCTGTTTTGTCCTATTGCCATAACCATCCGAGAGAGGGCAGCCTAAACCGGACCACCGAAGTTGGTCCGTATGGACCAAAAATAGCTAAAAATCCACGCCCGCGAGGCGAGCCAGGTCGGAGGCAGCTTAGTCCCTCCTTTGCCATTCTCCATCTCCTGCTACCAGCAAGAAGATTTGAGTGATTTTTCTTCAATCAGGAGGTGGTCTGGCCGAGGTGGGGTGGGGTGGAGGCCACAGCGGCTGGAAGGCAAAGTCCAGACACCAGTGCCCCGTCCCGGCCGCCCCAACAGCTGCCCATCTGCTCCCCACTTTTTCTGTCCTCGCATCGGCGAGCTCCAGGAAGCCTCCCCGAGGCTGCAGCGCGACTTTCCACGTTCTGGGACCTTCTCTGGCTCGCACATAGCGCGCTCTCCAGCCCACTGGACCGCAGCTGCGACCTCCCCTTCCTTCTCCTATAACCTCGTCGTGGCACCTCGGCCAGGTGTCGTCCCCAGCCAACGTCCGGGCCCGTGTGCGAGTCCTCGGGAGCGGCTCCCCGGCCCGGCCCGAGGCTTCGGGGACTGCGGCCGGGCCCCCACCCCCACCCGTACCCGGTGACCGGAGCCCGGAGGCGCGCTGCCGCATCCCTGCCTCTCGGCGCGGCCCGGCCCGCACGCCCTCCGCCCCTCACCTGAAGCTGGGGCGGACGCCACCGGGCCCGCGCAAACTCACAAGCCAGGTGCTCGGGCGGCCTGTAGCGGCGGCGGCGGCGACGGCGACAGCGGCTCAGTCCCCGCGCCCGCGCAAGCAGCCCGCTCGCCCTCGGTCCCCGGCCTGCGTCCGTCCCCGCCACGCCGCGCATGCCCGGCTATATACCCTGCGCGTCAGCCTCGCCCCGCCCCGCCGGCTGCCGCCCCACCCTGCGCTCCCCGGGGCCTGCCACGTGGGGCCCTGGCCCGCGGGAGGGCTACGTGCCGGAGCCGCCCGCCCGCCCGCCCGCAGCCGGCCGGGCTCGGGCCCGCGCCGGGACAGCCTGGGCGAGCCAGCGCCCTGCTGCGCCTCGAGCCGCCGGGCTGGGACCCTCGCTCGCCGAGAGCCCAGCTCCTGTCTGAGCTCGCTCAGGGTCATCTGCTCAGCGGGAGGCGAACGAACTGCCTTCTTCATTCACAGAGGCCGCACGGGCTTTTTCTTCCCGGGGACGGAGACCTCCCGCTAGGACTGACCCGCCACCCCCACGCCCGTTACGTGGGGAGCTCTCACAACCTGCCTGCCACCGCCTCGGAGCACGGCTGCTGCTCACTTGACCTGCATGTGCCTATTTAACACATCTGATGAATATCAAAAGCTCTCTTCCCTCCCGCACCCAATTCTGAGATGCCCCTAGAAGGGGACGCATCCAGACGACGTTTCTTCTGTAATTTGCCACCTGCCAAAAGAACAGAAACTTCCCGTTCACGTGCCAAATGAGCCATATTAACACTCACTTTTCGAACTCCAGGTCACACCACTGCCCCAAGTGATCAGGCTCTTGAAGGAGACAGATTTCTTAACCCAAAGCTGAGAGAAATGTTCGTTTTTCTGTGAGGACTGTCTTAGGAATCTCTTGGACTCGGTTGAGTCCTATTGAGATGGCTTTCAGGCCTTGGAAATGCTAATTTCTTGAGAAAATAAGCCACCCATTACACTCTCATTGTTCTGTTCTGCTGGACATCAGTATTATTTCCTCTACAGCTAAGCCAGCTGCCAGCTGGGTCCGGGGGACCGAAACGAAGGGCCTTCGGGCAGCGCTGTAGCTAGTCAGTACCTGTGGCCGCGGTCTAGCTCAGTGACTGGTGCCCTGCTGGCCCCCGGGGTCTGCATTTGCAAGGGAAGGGGCACCACATCCCACTCTGCAGATCCCAGGGAGAAACCGCCCGCACTGGTGGGGCTCTTGGCAAGGAAAGCAGACAATCTCTGGAGTAGGTGACAGGAAGAACCCAGGACTGAATTGCCCTTCAGGGCTGGGTAGAGAGAGGAAAAGAATGCACTGAAGCAAAGCCAGCTGGCAAATTGTTTCTGCGGCTCTTGAAGAGACTAGCTGGGCCCTGGGTGTTTTTCAGTCTACTACCCTCTGCCTGCAATTACAATGCTCCAGGCGGGTAAGGGATGGGTGATGTTGCTCTCATTTTCCAAGCGATTTCAAAATAATATTATCTCTTGCAAAATTTCCCTCAGAGCCCTGTCATCTTTGTAATAACCCTTTATATTTGTGTTTCTTGGTTAAACGTGGAGTATTTTTCAGACATTATGTCATCTCTTGGGGATTCCTAATCCCATCTCCAATGGGGCTGTCAGAATTGGTCCAGTCTTTACCACTCCTTCCTGTCCTTCGAGTTCCGGGTAAAGGAATGAGAAACTCACCAGAGATTAAGTAAAACAAGCATGCTTCCAACACCCAGAGCTCTAAAAAGTACAAAGGCCAGAAATACACATTACAAAGGGCATGAATCTCTTCCGAAAATGGAAGTCCCAAAGCAAGCCGTTGGCACTCCCAGGTCGGGTGTCAGTGCTCCACGCAGGGGAGTGAGGCACCCGTCAGAGCGAGGCACCCGTCAGAGCGATGGCAGAAGAGGCGGGACAAGACACCCACCACGCGGCCTATCACAGCGTTCTCCAGTGTTTGCAGCCAGAGGAACGGTACAGCTGCCAAAGTCCACCAAAGCTGGTGAGTTATCAGTAACCCATTAGGGGAATACAATTAATTATTAACACAGCTTGAAATTAAAAGGTTTTAACCCTCCATACCCACCTCTGCACAAAATTCTGTAGGTTTACTCCAAGACCATCCTTGTTGCTGAGGAGTTCGTACTTATTTTTCACACCTAGTGCCCAGATGGGGGTCCCAATTCCATCTTTTTCTCTAGTATGCCCCTTTTTCCTCTCATTACCCCATTCCCACTTGTCAAAATTCTAACTCTTTAACACCACCTCCCTTCAGAAAATGTCTTGTTTTCCAAAACATTATTTGTCCTGCCCTTTCCAATTTTTTACTGTAACCCACATTTTAAAATATTTTACACTGTAACTTCAGTACAAATAGCAAACAAAAAATTTATAAAATTTCCTCAGTACATGCAATATACTGATATTTTATATTCTATTTCAATTTTTAAAAAGTGGTAACTCACTAAATTGATTTCATGACCCACTACTGGGTCATGATCCGCAGAATTAAAATATTTCATATAGTTTATGCATTTTCCCCCTAAAATTATTTCATTTCTCTCCCTCACCTACTTATTAGACCCTAATCTGTCTGAACCACCAAACATTTCTGTGTGCCTGCATCCCCTACCATGACATCTTGCACATGACAGATTCTCTATCAATATTTGTTGGATGAATGAATAGGCTAGTTCACTAAGTTGGATGTTGGGCAATATTCAAGAGAACGAAACACAAAAATCTGACATTTTCAGGACTGCTACTTCCTTCTGGCAAGATACCACAGCTACCTGACGAAGACATGCAGATGGGTTTCCTGTGGCTGAGGGGAGTGGATGGTCCTTGGGAAAGGAAGTGGAGAAATGAGTTCCGAGCCCTGAGTGCAGGACTGCGGACCCAGAACATTGAAGCACCTCCGTGGTGGGTGTCAGCAAGGTAGGCGACTCGATCTGCAGGGGCCGGGGCAGAGCCACTCCGCAGTTATGAGGCTAGCTTGAGAGGGACTGAAGAGAGAAACCAATGACCAACCAGGTTTCTATGATACTTTGAAGGAGAAAAATGACTTTCCAGTGCTTTGACATGACTTAACTAATTTAAGAGAATAAGAGGGAATATGAAGGTTCTAGTTTACCTGAAATCATGTCGGAGGCCCGGCAGCCCACTCTCTGACAGCCAAAAGAGAACACCTCTGGAGGCCTGTCATTTCTGTTGTCATCTGATGGTTTCAGCAGGAAAAAGACAATTGGCAAGAGTAATGCTTGGTTCAGTAGCAAGATACCTCTAGAAATGTATTCATTTCATTTACGATACCTAAATTGTTATTTAATTGTTCACATAATTCCCATATAATCCTTTTTCTTTCTAGAAGACGAGCAGTCCTCTTTCATTCCTGATTTTAGTAATTTGAGTGTTTTTTCTCCCTTGGCAAATCTAGCTGCAGGTTGCCCATTTGTCACTCTTTCCAAAGAACCAACTTTTGATGTTGTTGATGTTCTCTATTTCATTAATTTCTGATCTTTATTTTAAAATATCATTACTTCATCCTCACCTTTGAATGACTGTTTCACTGGAAGCAGAATTCCAGCTTGACATTGCGGTAAGTTCTTACTCTTTTTATTCTTAAGCAACTATTGTTGTTGATGACAGCCTGCTGTTGAAAGCTTTTCTTTGTAAGCCATCTTTTCCATATATGCTTGTTTTTTAAGACTCTGTTCTTGGTGTTCTAGAGTTTCACTCCAGCAGACCTAGGCGTGAATGTTCTTTCTTTCATCCTCAATGAGTTTCTTCAGGTAGAAGACTCATATTTGTCTCTGTCTTCCATATTGTGTGGTTCATTCTTCCTAGTTTAACTTGAAGAACTCCTGTTAGAGAAATGTTGGACCTTCTTATTCTCTCCTCTTCCATTGTTCCCATTTATACCTCTCCGTGCTGCAATCCAATTGACTTAGCATTTGTTTCTGCAGGGCTCAGGGCTCCCCAGTCTGGGCCAGTCTTCATGGTAATTGTTCAGCTTGTGGTCCTTCCGCATGCTAGTAATACAAGTTCGGACTATATACACTGGCATGTAGCCCAGGCTTGGGGATTTTTCATGAATGCCTTTTTACCTTTGAGTTTCCTGGCTGCCGCCCCTGGGTGGTTGGCAGGGACTCTCTACTCCCTTCCAGGTTTCAGCTCTCTTCATCTGGATTTCACTCCAGCAATCATGCACCTTAAAGGGACTGAGGCCGCATCTTCTATTCTTACCTGTAATGAAAAACCTGAGTGCCACACTTTATCCATAGCCCTGGGGGCTGGGTAGTCATCATCTATTTCCATCTGGATGACTGCCTGCTTCTATACCTTGCTATTTTCCTTCCTGCCTCATTTCTTCCTTCCCTTCTTTTCCTTGTTCCATTCACCCCCAATTCAGCTACTTAACAAAAAATGCTCTTTTTTTCTACCTTGGCAAACATTTGTCAGTAGGGTCTGTTCAGTATGCCATGTTGCCAGAAGTTTCCCTATTTACTCATTTAAATTTGTTTTTTAAATTTTATTTTATTATGCTATTACAATTGTCCTAATTTTCCCCCTTTTCTCCCCTCCACCCAGCACGCTCCCCTCCCTTAGGCAATTCTCCCCATAATCCATGTCTACGGGTCATGGGTATAAGTTCTTTGGCTACTCCATTTCCTATAGCGTACTTTACATCCCCATGGTATTCTGTATCTATTTGTACTTCTTTTTTTTAATTTATTTTAATTTTTTTCACATTTTTAATTGTTGAAGTACAGTTTATTTGTACTTTGTAATCCTCTCACCTCTTCATCCATTCCCCACACCCCCCACATATCTGCCAACCATTGGTCACTCTCTGTATCCATGATTCTCTTCTTGTTTGCTTAGTTTGTTTTTTAGATTCAATTGTTGATAGATTTGTGTTTATTGCCATTTTATTGTTCATAGTTTTGATCTTCTTTTTCTTAAGTCCCTTTAACATTTCGTATAATAATGGATTGGTGATGATGAACTCCTTTAGTTTTTTCTTGTCTGGGAAGTTCTTCGTCTCCCCTTTGATTCTAAATGATAGTTTTGCTGGGTAGAGCAATCTTGGCTATAAGTCCCTGCTTTTCATGACTTGGAATACTTCTTGCCAATTCTTTCTAACCTGCAAAGTTTCTTTTGAGAAATCAGCTGACAGTCTTATGGGAACTCCCCTGTAGGTAACTAACTGCTTTTCTCTTATGACTTTTAAGATTCTCTAACTTTGGCGTTTTAATTATAATGTGTCTTGGAGTGGGCCTCTTTGCATCCATCTTGTTTGGGACTCACTGTGCTTCCTGGACTTGCATGTCTATCTCCTTCACCAAATTAGGAAAGTTTTCTTTCATCATTTTTTTCAAACAGATTTCCAATTTCTTGCTCTTTCTTGTCTCTTCCTGGTATCCCTATGATGTGAATGTTGGACTTCTTTAAGTTGTTCCAGAGGCTGCTTATACTATCCTCATATTTTTGGATTCTTTTTTCTTCTTGTTCTGATTGGTTGTTCTTTGCTTCCTTATGTTCCATATCATTGATTTCATTCTCAACTTCATCCATTCTACTGTTGGTTCCCTGTAAATTGCTATTTCAATTAGTGTATCCTTTGTTTCTGCCTGGATCTTTTTTATGCTATTGAGGTCCTCACTTCCTTCAGCATCCTTATAACCAGCATTTTGACTCTGCATCTGATAGATTGCTTATCTCCATTTCATTTAGCTCTTTCTCTGGAGCTTTCATGTGTTACTTAATTTGGGCCATGCTTCTTTGTCTTCTCATTCTGGCAGCCTCCCTGTGTTTGTTTCTATGTATTAGGTAGAGCTGCTTTGATTCTGGGTCTTGGTAGTGTGGCCTAATGTAGTAGGTGTCCTGTAGGGTCCAGTGGCAAAGCCTCCCCTTTCACCCAACCTGGGTACTCTAGGTGCGCCCTTTATGTGGGCTGAGTATACCCTCTGCTTGCAATTGAGCCTTGATAGCTATTGGTAGATGAATGGTAGGGCTTTACCCAATCAGCTGCAAGGATTGGCTGTAATCACTTATCACCAATCTCTGCTCTCCATGGAGGATCAGCTGTGCAGGGGCAGGGTGGTGATGCTTGGATGTGGTCCGTAGCTGTCCAATGGGTGTGCTGGCCCTGGGGTTTCCTGAAGGTGCAGGCCAAGGTCAGCCCCCACCTGTGTTTTGCCCAGGGCCACCCTGCCTGAGCTATAAAGCAATCTGAGATGGCTGCTACTAGAGCTGGGCTTGGGGATTTCCAGGTGAAGCCAAGTTGTGACTCTAGGCTGGTTGCTGCTAGTGCCAGGCCTTGGACTCACAGAAGCAAGGTGTTGCTTGTTTGATAGGATTTAAGGAAGATGTGAAGCAGGACCCAAGACCAGCCATTCATATGGAAAAGCAGCTTGGGTGGTCCCATAAATTGGGTGGGGCAGAGTCTCTTGGGATCTCCAAGGTGAGTCAAACAGTGTTAGCCAGGTTGATAGAGTCAAGATATGGCACTAGCTTGCCAGCTCTGTGGGGGAAGGGTTTAAGAAAAGGGACAACGGGCCCTGGCTGGTGTAGCTCAGTGGATTGAGCGCGGGCTGGGAACCAAGCGGTCCCGGTTCGATTCCCAGTCGGGGCACATGCCTGGGTTGCAGGCCAGGTCCCTGTTGAGGGCCATGTGAGAGGCAACCATACATTGCTGTTTCTCTCCCCCTCTTTCTCCCTCCCTTCCCCTCTCTCTCTAAAAAATAAAATAAAAATAAAATCTTAAAAAAAAAAAAAGAAAAGAAAAGGGACAATGGCCTCTGCTCAATTTGATGCCAAGCAGTTCAGCTTCTCCCTGTGTGCCACTGGTACCTTTCAAACTGCTACCCTGGCGCTGGAGCTCAGAGGAATTGAGTCTGAATAGGTGAGTCTGTGTTTGGGTCCTTTAAGAGGACCTGCTTGGGGCTCCAGAAGTTTCATCCACCAACTCAACCCTGCTGGTTTTTGCAGCCAGAAGTTGTGGGAACTTACCTTCCTGGCACTGGGACTCTGGGCTGGAGGGCCTAGTGTGGGGCTGGGACTCCTCACTCCTGAGTTAACCCTCTTGATTTTTATCCACCACACACAGGTGAGGGAATAGCCCATTCCATGTCTGCATCCCTCTTACCAGTCTGGATGGATGTAGTTTCTTTAATTCCGTATTTGTCAGACTTCCATTCAACTTGATTTCTGATGGTTCTGAGTGATGGTTGTTTTATATTTTAGTTGTAATTTTTATGTGGTTGTGCTAAGAGGCAAGCCATGTCTGCCTATGCCACCATCTTAACCAGAAATCTATTTTTTTAAAAAGCAGTTTTAGGTTCATAGCAAAACTACATAGAAAGCAGAGATTTCCCATACATAGCCAGCCTCCCCCACTATCAACAACCCCCACCAGAGTGGTATATTTGTTACAATTGTTGAAACTCCACTAACACAGCATAATCACCCAATGTCCACAGTTTACATCAGGGTTCATGCTTAGTGTTTCACATGCTATGGATTTGGACAAATGTACAGCAGGTATCCACCATTGTATCATACAGAATAGTTCCTTGCCTTAAAAATCCTGTGCCCTGCCAACCCTCTTCTCTAACCCCTTTTTACATCTCCAGGGTTTTTGCCTTTTCCAGAACATCATATAGTTGGAATCGCACAGTGTGTAGCCTTTTCAGATTGGCTTCTTTCACCTAGTAACATGCAATGAAGTTTCCTCCAGGTATTTTCGTGGCTTGATAGCTCATTTCTTTTTAGCACTGAATATTTCATTGTCTGGATGTACCAGTTTATTTTTCCATTCATCTACTGAAGGGCATCGTGGTTGCTTCCAAGTTTTGGCAATTATGAATAAAGCTGCTATAAACATTCATGTGCAGGGTTGTGTGGATGTAGGTTTTCAACTCATTTGAACAAAATTACAAGGAGTGTGATCGCTGGATCATATGGCAAGAGTATGTTCAGTTGTAAGAAACTGTCAAACTGTTCTTCACAGTGGCTGCACCATTTCGCACTCCCACCAGCAGTGAATGGCAGTTCCTGTTGCTCCACATCCTCACCGGCATTTGACATTGTCAGTGTTTTGGGCTTTGGCTATTCTGTGTGTAGCAGTATCTCATTTTAATTTGTAATTCTCTAATGACATATGATGTTGAGTATCTTTTCATATATTTACTTGCCAACTGTGTATCTTCTTTGGTGTGATACATAGATGCAAAAAGATCAGGAACCACTATGGACAGAACCAAAGGGGAGGAGGGAGGCAGGGAAAAGAGGTGGGGTTGGAGGGGGTGGGGGAGGGGAGAGGAGAAGATGCAGACAACTGTAATTGAACAACAATAAAGTAATTATAAAAAAAAAAAGATCTGTCTGTTCAGGTCTTTTGCCCAGTTTTTAATCAGGTTGCTTTCTTGAGTTTTAAGAGTTCTTTGTATATTTTGGATAAAAATCCTTTATCAGACCTATCTTTTGCAAATATTTTCACCTAGTTTTTGGCCTGTTTTTTCAGTGCCTTGATTTTCCTCATTTTTTTAAAAGAAAGTAAGTCAGTCCAGACAGGGAAAGTCACTAAGAAATTCAGATAGAGAGCCACAGAGAGAGACAGAGAGTAAGGTCTTCTCCAATAATCCCAAATCACTGAGAAATTTCAGGCACAAATTTTAACATTTTCAATATAAACAGCTAGTCATTTGGAAAATGTTTTTACACCATTTAACAAAATGCTGCCTAAGTTAAAAGGGCCCTGTAGCACTGTAGAGAAATTAGGTCCTTTCTGGCGTGAGTTCAAAAGCACTGAGTCATTTAAGAATGAAAGAAAGGGGTATAGTAATGCAGCAAGCAGCTAGGGTGCTTTGGGAAGGTACCATGAAGTACATGCAAAAAAGGGCAAACATTAGAAAAAGGGGAGGGAAACTGGCTCTCACGTAGACTAACAGAAATTGAGGGGAAAAGAGGTTCAAAAAACATGACAGAACACACACATACAAACAAGTGTTTCATTTGTTCCGTTAAGTAAGACTGTTAGTGTCTTTTCTAAAAATCTTACTATCCAGGTCACAGTGAAATCACTAGTATTAGAGCTCCACCTTTATTACTTGCATGCCAAGTAATAAATTAATAATTCTAGCAAGTGTTGTAGCTCTCTGAAGGGAAAAAAACAGTATCAATGTATTGACGACATTATTTCAAACACAACTACACATTTACATAAATTTGTTTTTATTTCCTACCTGGTGACCCCACCATTTTGCATTAGACTGAAAAACAGCCCTGACTGGTGTGGCTCACTGGGTGGAGCATTGTCCTACAAGCCAAAAGGTCACCAGTTCAATTCCCAGTCAGGGGACATGCCTGGGTTGTGGGCCAGGTCCTAGATTTGAGGCATGTGAGAGGCAACCGATCAATGTTTCTCTCCCTCTCTCTCTCCTTCTCTTTCTCCCTCCCTTCCCCTCTAAAAATAAATAAATAAAATCTTAAAAAAAAAAAAAGACTGAAAAGCAAAGCAAGAAAACCAAGAATAAAAAGTGAGGAAATTTTTGTATTATATTGAAGTATTTTTTTTATTATGTAAGAGAAAATGAGTATTAAGAAATCCAACTTCCAAAGAGCAACTCCAAATGCTTCCAAAGAGAAAACTGACAGAGACCGGTGCTCCAATTTGTTTGATCCGACGGTTTTAAAATTCGAGGTCTTCCCTGGCCTCACGTCCCACAGTCCACAGAAGACCAGGGCGCACTTGAGGACTAGCAACACCCAGAGCTGCTCAACTGCCGCTGAGCTCTGCGACAAACTGACAGTCTGCTTGCTTTTCTTCTGAGGAGTTTTAAGCTGAAGTTTCTCTTCTTACACACTGTCATTTCTGACTGATCTCCTTCTGCCATCACTCCACAAATTAAGTAAATAAACACTTGAAAAGATTAAATAAAATTGGCTTTTAAAACCTAGTTAAAAGCACAGTAAGAATGAAGTAACCCTGAAGGGACTGAAAGAAGATTTAAAAACAGGGAAAATAAACACAAAAACCAGTGTTTCCCCAAACACTGAAACCAACAGGCACACTGACAACTTTCTCAACTGAAATGTCTGCACTTTGGCAGAAGTGTCATGCTTTCTAAAGCCAACTTCAGCAAATCATAACCTGGGTTCAGAAAATTTCCTAACAAAATGAGCCAACATCCAGGAAAAGGTTATTGAGTTAGGAAAACGAATGATTCCATTTATAAATACATAGCAACAGAAAAGAAAGCCATGCACTGGGAGAAAAGTTCAAGAAAAGCTCACACCATATCATAAACCTTCCTTGCAGTTTAATTTCACCTGTTCTGATTCTAATTTGAAAACTGAAATTTATGGCCTTGGCCTGGGAGCTCAGTTGGTTGGAGCATTGTCCCGAAGCACCAAGGCTGCAGGTTCAATCCCCCAGTCAGGGCACATACAGGAATCAACCAATGAATGCATGAGTAAGTGAATCAAGTCAATGTCTCTCTCTCTCTCTCTCTCAAAATTAAAAAAAAAAATTAAAAACTGCAAAAATAAAAATCAGTTACAAAGAGCAAAGATGTTGGGGGCACAGGAAGAAAGCACCATGGTCTACTGTGAAGTAACTGAAATATACAGAAAAACACCACCTGGCCTCTTGCAGGGAAGACCTGAACAGCCTTCCAAGGCCCGCTTAGGTTACAGGTGCCACACACTCAATCCCCAGAGATCAGGCCAGCAAGGGCCTGATTATACCACCAGCTGGTTTTCCTAGTGTCTTTCACACTTGCCAGCAACAGCACTATCTTGAAAAGCTTTGCCTCATAGGCCTTTTTATTACTTTTCCCAGTTGCCCAAATAAAGTAACTCTCTGCTTTGAGAAACTCGGCAGTGACTTCATTATCACTTCTGGCGCCAGAAATAGGACCAGCTTAGTGAGCAGAGCTAGGTGTAACCGCCGCTTCTGCAGGCTTCTACAGCTCCCGTTGGCTCTGCAGGTCCTTCACAGTTCCCGTGCACAGTGGCACTATCACCCCCGTTTACTCTACAAAGGCAACCAGGCAATTTCCAGCTGATACTTAGAATGGAATTTGCTTCTTGGTGATACCAGGTTTAAAAGAGAAAAAAAGAGGCAAAAAGGTATCTTATCCTACTAGGTTGGCGAAAGGGAAAACATCAACACGAAAACCCCTGGATCCTGCGTGAGTCACAGCTGAGCTCAGAAGTCTAATCCCTCTAATAGGCCATATCCGGTGGCCGGGTCACAGGAAGAACAGGTTCTCGCACAGCTGGATGGCTGGCTCGTGATGCAAGACCTGTCCTGACAGGAATGCCAGCTTGTGGGCGTACTTGCAAGGGGCTGGGACTCGGATGGTGCCGGGCCAGTTCCAGTACATGTGGCACAGTTTGAAAGTCAGCCTGCAGGCCAAGAAGAAAATACGACCCTTATTACTTCCCACCGTCATGCTGGGACGCGGTCCTGAACTTACGGGTGTGGACTTTCCAGCAAACTGGGGCACCGGGGAATACAAGATGTACCTTATTTTAATTTATTTTTTTACATGACGCAATTTTGGGAATCATTCATTTTAAGTGCAACTGTTTCTATTTCCACGATTTGTGAGTCTGGAAGATGTGAGTAAATTCCTTCACTTTAGGTGCCCCCTGTTTTTATATCAAAACAAAGACAAAAAAATTATTTTTTGCCGCAAGAAGAGGCTGCAGAAGGGTTAGTACCCCAGCAAATTATTTATATAGTCTGAGCTTAAGGGCTTTGGATCTCAGAGTAGGCTGTATCTCATAATCATCAAGAGCACTTTTAAAAACATAAATGCTTCAGAATGCTCAGGGGTGAAGCTTGGACATCAGTGTATTTTTTTTTAAGTTCTTCCAGTAAATTTAATGTACAACAGGATTACCAATTACTCCTCAAAAAGATAGCATTGTTACAAAAGACGTGAAGAAAACCAAGGGGCAAATACTCCTGGGGGTGGGTAGTGATTCTGCTGTAGCTAGCTGGTCAGAGTGAGAAAGAGGGAGTTCTGGTCGGCTCACCTCTGCATGTGATCAGGGCTCAGGTTCGCAGTGTTGAGAACACACACATAGTGTGTAGGAATGCCGCAGCCCTGTCGTACGTGGTGGGCAAGGAGGTAGAAGTCCACCCTGGAAAGGAAAAAGGACAAAGCAATGATATGGTCGGATTTGACCACATAGAGGTGGAAAAGACCTTGGATATCATTGCAGCTCCTTCACCTAAGGCTCAGAGAGCTCAAATAACTGGCTCGAGAACATACAGGGACCAAGCCATACTTAGAACTCAGGTCTACTGACTCAACAGGCTATTCAAGAATAATGGTAGAAACTTCCATATCTGTGTGCAGAATGTTAAGCATGGATCTTAAGAATGGATGCTCAATATTTTATACCTAAGAGGTAAAAGCGTTCGTTTTTTTCTAATAGTTTTTAAAGCTTTATTTATTCATTTATTTATTGAGAGAGGGGAAGGGAGGGAAAAAGAGAGGGAGAGAAACATCAACGTGTGGTTGCCTCTCACACGCGTCTGGACTGCGGACCAAATCTACAACCCAGGCACGTGCCCTGACTGGGAATCAAACTGGCAACCTTTTGCTTTGCAGGACAGTGCCCAACCAAATGAGCCACACTAGTCAGGGCCAAAACTGTATATTTTTTAAAGATTGAACCACCTTTTCAATTAGTTTACATTCAGTATTATTTTGTATTAGTTTCAGGTGCACAGCACAGTGATTAGACAATCATGTACTTTACAAAGTGTTCCCCACTAGAAATAGTATTTCCAGTACCCACCTGGCACTATACATAGTTATTACATTATTATTGACTATATTGCCTATGCTGTACTTTACATCCCCATTAAAGCTTTATTTTTTAACAGTAAAATCTCTGAGGATTCCATTCCACATCTCTCCAGGCAACCTGCCCATTGCAATACCCAGGGAATGAATAACTTCTGCAACCTTTTCCTGCTAAAATGTCATGTTTTGTCTACTTACCAGTCACAGCTGGTGATTGTATGATCTACCACAGTCCCAGGGAAGGGAGTTGCAAAGTGCTCGGTAGCAGCCAGGTACAGATTGGTGCTGATTTTCTTCTGAACTACAAATACCACCATCTTGGGCTGGTAATTCTCAAAAGCTTCAAAACACTTCTGTAGCTGAGGAATCTCATAGTTGGCAACTGTCCTCAGCTGGCCGTCAGACACTCCGTCGCGGTACACCACAATCTTCTCTGGGAGACAGTGGTTCACCTGCAATGACACCTGCTGAGGTGAGCGCGGAGCCCCGAGGCCAGCACCCTTGGGCAGTGAGCGGCGTGCTCAGGGCAGCCTGGAGACGCAGAGGAGTGTCAGAGGGCAGAGGAAAGCCCTGGTCCTTCCTATACTTCCTCAGGGCAGTAAAACAGGCCTGGTACAGCAAAGGCATCAATAAAATGTGAAAGCCAAATAAGCAAGTTGTTAGTCACACGATCTGGCTCATCCTCAGACAGTGTGAATAAAGTTAGAAGGTAGGAGATGCTGGGCTGAACCCGCCTCCTACTTGGACTTAACACTAATTACCACCTGGGCCGAGAACAAGGTGAGCGGTTAGAGAACTTCTAACGCAGACCACGCTCCCCACATATCCACCATCCTCACGCTTTCAGGTGTCAGCAACATCCAAAGTTGCTGACAAGAGAAAGGGCACTTTGCTAAATATCATCCTAATCAAGTATAATGTGAAACAGTTTTACTGTAACTAAGTAATTAACAGTCATGGTCAACTGTCCATGGATTCAAATCAAATTAAATGTTCTCATCATGTTCGACTCCAGTGGTTCAAGAGAACAGGTCGTTCCATTTTACACTAGTTCTCTGAAAAGTGCTTTCACTTAATTCACAGTTAGTGAGGTTTGATTATGAGTGTGGTTCCTCTAGGTTTTTGTTCACAGTTCCACTCAAAACCCCAAATTATCACTGAATTAAAGATACACATACTATATACTATTTATAGGTTACGCTACATGAAAATTTAAGTTTCATTTCAAAGAACCCTTTTTAAAAATAATCAGCCAGAACCTTTTTGGAGCCCAAGTTCAGATTTCAAAAATTTTATGAATGTTCCTTTTTTCCAAGCCACTCAAGCATGACATTTACAAACATGCGATTAATCTTCAGGTTCCAATATTGGAACGACTGCCCCAGTTTGCAGCACGTTTTTTGTTTGTGTTGTTTTGGCCACCTAGTGTCTATTCCACCTTTTGGGGAAGAGGCTTTAGTTTCCTCCTGCCTCCAATGAGTCTAGAGGGACTACTAATCAAGGTGCCTTCCCCTAATCAAACCCAGGCTTTCTCAACCTCGGCACTACTGACATGTGGGGCCGGTTAATTCTTTGTTATTGAGGGCTGACACTATAGGATATTTAGCAGTATTCCTGGCCTCTACCCACCAGATGCCAGTAGCAGTCTTCCCCAGTGATAACCCAAAGTATCTCCAGACAGTGCCCACTGGGAAGACAAAACTGCCCCAGCCGGGAAAACACTGCACTAACCAAAGGACACAGAAGTGACTCAAGCTGTGCCAACAGACCACTTCTCCCTCACCCTGAATCTTGAGCAGAGAATAAAAATCACTTGGAGGCCCTGGCTGGTGTGGCTCAGTGGATTGGGCTCAGGCCTGTGAACCAAAGGGTTTGCCAGTTCGATTCCCAGTCAGGGCACATGCCTGGGTTGCGGGCTGGGTCCCCAGTGAGGGCCATGTGAGAGGCAACCACACATTGCTGTTTCTCTCCCTCTCTTTCTCCCTCCCTTCCCCTCTGCCTAAAAATAAATTTAAAAATAAAAAAAAATTTGCTAACCAACCACTGAGTGCGAGACAGCATACGCTGCCCTATGTAAGCTTCCAGGAGATGCGAAAGACAGGATTCTTGTTACCAAGGAGCTTAAACCCTACGATAGTCAGTGCCGGTAAGTTTTCTAGCCATCTGCTCCATTCTCCTTGCTTCATAAATGATAAAATTATGTTCTAAGGAGGGGTCAGGGTATATGACAAACCCCAATATGGACACAGATGGTAATGCACTGTACGTTATTAAACCAGTACACAAAACAATAAATTCATGAGTGCCTTGAAGGCAGGACCGTGCCTGTCGGGCTTGGTACCTTCAGCACTGATGGCGACAGCAAGGGCCAAGCAGGAAACAAGTACCTGCTGGAAGTCGGAGATGTTCTCTGGCGGGCGGCTCCATTCATTCACAGCAGACACACTTAATACCCAGTAGTTATGAGCCCCTGTTCCAGTCTCATAAAATTAGAAAATTACTTCAGTACTATCCGCATATTCATGGAACTCAAATTAGAACTGGGAGACAGACACCTAAAGCAAATGCCCTCAATATACTGTAATAACATAATTAACGTATGAGTAAATGCTGTGAGAACAGAGAAGCATAAGACATTTGTTCTCTGGAGGGAGAAGTAAATATTACACCTCAGGAAAAGGCACGATGAAAGAATTAGCAGACAATTTGGCCAGCAAAGAAGGCTAAAAGGCCCCAGGCAGAGCACGAGCAGAGGCCTAGACTGTGGCTGCACAAGGGTTAAGTAAATGACTGAGAACCAACCTATACGTCAGTTCCAAGTTAGGAGATTACTCTGGCAATGACCTACAAAACAGATTGAAGATGGTTAAGAATGAATGAATGATCACTTCCAGTTCAGAATATCAAAAGATACCTCCATTCCCAGGGTAACCACAGAAAATTCAAAACAACATATAAAGCACACATTTGGGACTGTCAAAGACCAGCAGATACAGAAAGCCTTGATGGCCGCATGTCCAAAGAGGGGAGCCTTCACAGGTGAGCAGTGAATTTCTGAAGCTTTTCAAGGGACAAATGCCAGGATTTGTTCCTTGAAAAGCCAAGAAACCCAAATGCCTCGGGTTTCTTCCTTCTGGTGGGCAGCAGGAAGAGGAGGCCTGAGGTCTGGGAAAATTCACCAGGTCAACAAGAGGCCGGACAGACAGGACCCTGGGGACACAGCTGAGTAGGAAGCTGCAGGAATCTGCCCACCTAGATAACAACTACACCAACAGAATCTGTCTGATGTAACTGTTCTGGAACTCTGGAGTCTGTCTGTTGAAGGCTTGTGACTTACAAGGGAAGACACAGAGGGTAAACCGCAGTTAGTATCAGCAATTAGCACAGTGGCAGCCCCCATCCCCTACCATCAGCCACCTTGCAGGACGCTGTCTTACAAATAGCAGGACCTGTGCTCTGATTGTTGACTGCTGCCTCTGATCCCAGAAGGGCAGACAAAGAGGCTGCCAGCCCTTGCTGCTGCTCTTCCCCTGCCAGCTGAAGGGACTTCCAGGGGATTTCACAGGCAGAGGCCACTCCTCCCTGCCCTCATTCATTTTGTCCTTTTCCTCTCTTAGGGGTCAGACACTGAAGGCTAGGACATTACAAAACAATTGCATCTATGGGAGAAAACTGGAGAGCGACCACACATGCTCGGGAAAAGCTCTGAAGGGACCTGGGAAGACCTTACACTCACGCTGCTGGCTGAGCCCCAGCCCAGGCCCACGCTACAGCAATTTTTAAAAACCCCAGCAAACACTGGGGAAGGACAATCTGATTTCCAGAGTTATCACATTAAATGTCCAGTTTTCAACAAAAAGTCACAAGGCATCAAAAAAATAGAAAAGTATGGCCCATTCAAAGGAAAAATTAAACTGACAGATATTGTTACTGAAAAAGATCTGATGGTAGGTACATTAACCAAAGATTTTAAAACCACCATCTTAAAGATGTTCAAAGAACTAAAAGGTATGCAAGAGAATAAAAAAACAATGTATTAAAAAATGAAACTATCAAAAAGGAGAAAACCTAAAAACTAACCAAAAGGAAACTCTGGAGCTGAAAAGTACATTAACTGAAATTTAAAAATTCACTAGACAAATTAAAAGGCTGATTTGACCAGGCAGAAGAAATCAGTGAACTTTTAGATAGGACAAAGGAAATTACTGAGTCTGAGGAACAGAAAGAAAAACGAGGAAGAAAAGGCCGCCCGAGACCTGTGGGGCCCCAGCCAGTCAACATGCGCATTGTAAGACACCCAGAAGAAAGAGGAAGAGGGAATATTTGAAGAAATGATGGCTGACAACTTCTCAAATTAGATAAAAGACAATAATATAAGGATTTAAGAAGCTCAATAAACTCTAAATATTGTAAATTTGAAAAAGCCGACACTGCCCTGACCTGGTAGCTCTGTGGGTTAGTGTCATCAGGTTTGATCTACAGGTTTGATCTCCGGTCAGGGCACATAAAAGCAGCAACCAATGTGTGCATAAGTAAGTGGAACAACCCATCAATATTTTTTCCTTCTCTATCTAAAACCCAATAAAATAATTTTTAAAATAAAAAAAGAAACTCACACCAAGACACTTGATCTAATTTGCAAAATCCAAAGGTAAAGAATTTTTTTAAAATATTTTATTGTTTATGCTATTACAGTTGCCCTAACTTTCCCCCCAGCCCACTCCTCCCAGCACCTTTCAGTCCCTCAGGTAATCCCCACACCATTGTTCATGTCCATGGGTCATGCGTGTAAGTTCTTCAGCTACTCCATTTCCTGTACTGTACTTTACATCCCCATGGCTATTCTCTAACTACCTATTTGTACTTCTTTTTTTTTCTCTTAAATATATTTTATTGATTATGCTATTACAGTTGTCCCATTTTCCCCCCTTTATTCCCCTCCACCCTACATCCCTCCCCCCCCCCATTCCCCACCCTTTAGTTTTTGTCCATGGGTCATACACGTAAGTTCTTTGGCTTCTATATTTCCTATACTATTCTTAACCTCCCCCTGTCTGTTTTCTCCTACCATTTATGCTACTTTTTCTCTGTACTTTCTCCTCCTCTCTCCCCCTCCCACTCTCCTGTTGATATCCCTCCATACCTTATATAAATCCCTTTAACATTTCATATAATAAAGGCTGGATGATGATGAACTTCTTGAACTTGACCTTATCTGAGAAGCACTTTATCTGCCTTTCCATTCTAAATGATAGCTTTGCTGGATAGAGTATTCTTGAATGTAGGTCCTGGCCTTTCATGACTTGGAATACTTCTCTCCAGTCCCTTCTTGCCTGCAAGGTCTCTTCTGAGAAATCAGCTGACAGTCTTATGGGAATTCCTTTGTAAGTAACTGTCTCCTTTTCTCTTGCTGCTTCTAAGATTTTCTCATTTTTCATCTTGGGTAATGTAATTATGATGTGCCTTGGTGTGTTCCTCTTTGGGTCCAACTTCTTTGGGACTCTCTGAGCTTCCTGGACTTCCTGGAAGTCTATTTCCTTTGTCAGATTGGGGAAATTCTCCTTCATTATTTGTTCAAATAAGTTTTCAATTTCTTGGTCTTCCTCTTCTCCTTCTGGCATCCTTATGATCCAGATGCTGGGCTGTTTAAAGATGTCTCGGAGGTTCCTAAGCCTCTCCTCATTTTTTTTGAATTCTTGTTTCTTCCTTCTGGTCCACACCATTGATTTGAGTCCCAGTTTCCTTCTCTTTCTTATTGGTTCCCTGCACATTTCCCCTCATTTTCTTTAGCGTATCCTTCATTTGTTCATCTATTTGAGTCCAACTTTCTTCCAATTTTGTGAGCATCCTGATTACCAGTGTTTTGAACTGTGCATCTGATAGGTTGGTTATCTCCTCATCCCTTAGTTGTAATTCTTCTGGAGCTCTGTTCTGTTCTTTCATCTGGATCATTTCCACACACCCCACTCCCCCCAGCAGACCTGTTACTTTAAGGGATGGAGCCTTAGGTGTTCGCCAGTTCGGGGCAATCTAGGTTGCTGTGTTGTGACGTTTCCTTTGGGGGCGGGGCCTGGGAGGGAGCAATGGCGCTTGCTCCTGACCGGCTCCCAATCACCCTCACCCCAATAAGCTCTCCTGTGAGGCTGGGAGCCACTCCGGCTGCCTCTACCCCCTCGGGTGCTTTCAACAGGTGGTCCGGGGCTTTTTTTCCACGCAATGGTGGGTTGCGATGGTGGGCTGCATGCTCTGCTCCACTCCCCAGCTCCTTCTCCTGGTCTATCTGCACACAAAAGAGGGACTGCCCGGTCCACCAGTCTTGGCCCTGCTAGTTCCTGCTGGCCTCTCTGGGTGCTCAGGCCGCGTTTTGGCCAGGTGCTCCCGCAGTGAGTCTCTCCAGGCAAACTGCCGTCTTGCCGCGCGCTCTCCGCCCAGCTCTGCCTCGCTTACTAGTCTGGATGAAAGTGTCCTCTCTAACTTCTTGGGTGTCGGACTTTCACTCAGTTCAATTCTCTGTCTATTCTGGTTGTTTGTTTTGCTTTTCAACTTGTTGTTTATCCTCTCTGGTTGTGAGCGGAGGCACAGTGTATCCACCTACGTCTCCATCTTGGCCGGAAGTCCCAAAGATAAAGAATCTTGAAAGTACCTAGATAGAGGCACATCACCACATACAAGGGACCCTCAATCCGATTATCAGCAGACTCCTCATCAGAAACTCTGGAAGCCAGAATGTAGTGTGCTGACACATTCTACAGGCCAAAGGGAAAAAAACTCATCCAGCACCTTTACCTGGCAAAACATTCCTACAAAGTGAGGAAGAAATTAAGACATTCCCAGATACACAAAAGCTGAAGGACTTCATTACCAATGAACATGCCCTACAAGGATGAAAAAAAAGAATGCTAGACAGTAACGTGAAGCCATGCGGAGAAATAAAGATCCCAATAAGAAAGAAAATACATGAACAATTATAAAATCAGTATGATTGTAACAATGGTTTGTAACTATACTTTTTGTTTTCTACTTATTTAAGAGACTGCACATTTAAAGAAAAAACTGTTAGTCTAAAACCTAGTATATTACTGTGACTTATGATTTTTATGTAACTTAGGAGACAAATAGATTCAAAAGAACTGTTAGTTTACATATTGGGACATGTGATGTATAAAGATTTAATTTTGTGACATAACAACTGAAAGGAGTAGAATTTTTATATTGTTATTGAAGTTAAGCTACTATAAAGTCAAATTAGAGTGTTACAACTTTAGGATATAAAGTGAAACCCCCATAGTAACTACAAAGAAAATAGCAATTGAACATACACAAAAGGAAATGAGAAAGGAATTTAACCAGTTCATTACAAAAAATCAACTGAGCACAAAAATAGTAATGTAGTAAAGGAGGGACAAAAATCTGTAAGGTATATAGAAAACAAAGAGCAAAATGACAAAAGTCCCTCCTTATCAGCAATTACTTTAAATATAAATAAATTAAACATTGTGACCAAAAGACAGAGATTGGCAGAATAAATAAAAACACAGGATCCAATTGCCCTGGCCAAGTGGCTCAGCTGGTTGGAGCATCATTCCATACACCAAAGTTGCAGGTTCAATCCCTGGTCAGGGCACATATTAGAGGCATCTAATGATTGCTGTTTCTCTCTTACATTGATGTTTCTCTCTCTCTCTTTTCCTCTTTCTCTCTCTCTCTCTAAAAATCAATAAACACATCCTCAGGTGAGGATTTAAAAAATTAAATTAAAAAAAAAAAAACAAAAACCCACAGGCCCAGTTAGAGACAAACTGATTGGACATGAAAGAATGGAAAAAGATATTTCATTAAACAGTTACAGAAAGAGACCAGGGTTGGCTATACTAGTATCAGACAAAATAGGCTTTAAATAAAAAAGGTTAATAATACCTTAAATAAAAAAGGCTGTAAGAGACAAAAAGGGTCATTATACACTAATAAAAGGCTCAATAGTGTAAGAAGATACAATTATTACACAGCTAATGACAGGCCATCAAAATAAATAAAACAAAAACTCACAGAATTGAAGGGAGAATCATCAGGGAAATGCAAATCAAACTAAATTAAGATACCATCTCACACCTACTAGGGTGGCTAATAATGGAAAAAAGAAAAAACAGAAAACAAGGATGTGGAGAAACTGAAACCCTTGTAAAATGGTACAGCTACTGTAGAAAAGAGATGGTAGTTCCTCAGAAAATTAAAGCTCGGCTAATCATATGATCAAGCAATTCCACTTCTGGACACATACCCTAAAAAACTGAGAGTGGTCTCGAAAAGATATAGGTACACCCAAGTTCGCAGCAGTATCACTTACAACAGCTATAACACGAAAGCAACCCAAATGTCCATTAACAGATGAATGTACAGGCAAAATGTGCTATATACACACAATGAATTATTCAGCCTTAAAAGGGGAGGAAATTCTGTTATAGCCAACAACGTGGAAGAACTTTGAGAATACTATGCTAAGTGAAATAAGCCAGTCACGAAAAGACAAATGCTGTATGATTCCACTTACATGACGTACTTAGAGTGGTCCAATTCATGGAGACAGAAAGCAGAATGGTGGTTGCCAGGCGCTGAGGGGAGGAGAGAATGGGGAGTTGGTCCTTGATGGGCATAGCGTTTCAGTTTCGCAAGATGAAAAGAATTACGGAGAGAGATGGTGGTGGCTGCACAACATTATGAATGTATTTAACAGCATTGAACTGTATACTTAGAGATGGTTAAGATGGTAAATTTTGTTATGTGTATTAACTCAATTAAAGCACTAGAAATAAAGGAAGAATAAGAGACCGGGCAAGCCATCAGCAACTGTGGTTGCAGAAAGGGCAGGCTAAAGTCTGGAAGATCCCTCAAAACAATAATCACTTGCTTAAGATAACTCCACTCCAATCTCTTCCCAGTTCTGCTGCGGTGAGGGAAGAGCAAGCGAAACTGAAAAGCAGACAGAACCCGTACTCTTACATTCTGCAGCGGCCTGCCACTTCTAATGCCAAAGGCAGTACCTTGGCCCACTCCCTTCCAGCTCTTGGGTCAAACACTAGTCACGACCGGTCCAGCCCTATGTAGTCATGGCCTCAGCCTCAGCCACAGCCACATTAGCACCAATGGGGGCTGAATTAACCTGAGCTGAGTTCAATCTTCTTAAAGCTCAAGCCAAATAACTGGTGAACTTTCAACATCTGGTGATTAGTCATCATGAAGGATAAAGCTAAATCAAGAATGCAGCTTAGTTTTGATTTTCATATTTGAGTGGAAGGAAACATTGGCACTCAGACTCACATGTTAAGACCTAAGGATTCCTTAGATAAAAATTTTGAAAACTATTGGACTAGAGATATAAATCTAAATACTAAATATTAAATAAAACCATGGATGGACTTCAGCTGCCTTTGAGGCTTCAGGTGGAAAACCAGGAACTCTGAGAAACCCTGCAGCTAAGGACAATCAGAAAAGCTGGACGAAATATTAAAATACCTAGGTAAAGGTTTTAGATCTGGGTGGCATGAGAGGAAGAATAGGGGTCTAGGGAAATAAAACAGGCTTTTAAATCTTTCTCCTCTGGCAGCTGATTTTGCTGAATCCAGTTGCCTAAAAGGCTAGGAGATTCGGGGATGCTTTTTAAAAACTAATATAATTTGCTAAACCATCAAAGTTATCCTTTTAAGGAATAAAATACAAATGTTTCCACATTATTAAACTGTGCAAAAATCACAATCTAACTTGAGAACAAGCATATTCATCACCACAAAGGCAATCTCATATCCATTAGCAGTCACTTCTACTGCTCCCAAACCAACCCCCAGAACACAGTAACCTATTTTCTGTTTCTTTGAATTGGACATCCTAGGCAAACAGAATCAACCATATACGGCCCTTTGTGACTAATTAATCCCATTCGATATGTTTTACAGTTCTTCCATGTTGTGGCATTATCAGTCCTTCATTGGTTTCATCAAATATGCTACTGCAGGATGTGTCACCTTTTGCCCGGCTATTCATCAGTTCGCCAACATCTGAACTGTTTCTACTTTTGGCTATTATTACTAATACTAGTATAAACACTTGTGTGAAAGTTTCTGTGAGGGCATGTTTTTATTTCTTTGGGGTACATACCTAGGAGTAAAGGGGCTGGTCACATGGTAACTCCATGCGGAACATCCTGAGGAACTACCAGGTTGTTCTCCAAAGCAGCTCCACTGTTCTCAAATCCCACCAGCAGTGCATGAGGGGGTCTCATTTCCACACATCCCTGACAGCACTTTTATCTTTTTCATTTTAGCCATCCTAGTGTGTGTGAGGTGGTATCTCACTGTATGCTTTTAATGAGATTTTATTTTTTAGATCATTATGCCAGGTTACACAGTTGTCTGTTGATCTCTGTGTGCTTATTGCCATGAACCTTTAGTCAATTATTGTTTCCAAGTTGCAAGTTCGCCTCAACTATGTGACAAAAAGTAAGAATGGTGTGGGCAAGCTTAGCCAGAATGAGTGAGGAGTATAATCCTTTAATACAGTGCAGTAGTGAAGACAGGAATCAGCCCTAGAAAGATCAGGCAGATGGAAAATCTCTGGGGATGAAGAGTTAGACAAGAGTCCAGCCACTTCTTTCCCAGGTGGGTGTTTTCCCATCACTGCCAAGTCGGAGGAGCTGGGTTTGATCAGAGAAGCAGCCATTTATTTACACAAGGAAACGAAAAGAGCATATGACCAAATCTCTTAAGTGCTATGAGGATTCAGACAATTAAGAGCTCACAAGCTGACTGGGAATCAACTCATGGAAAAGGTAGCAGATGTGTCTTGAATATCACAAACCAGGCAAAGGAAAATAGCAAGTGAGACAAGTGGAAAAGAACCATCTATTGTGCGAAAGAACAGGAGTATGTCAGGAGATTCTTACAAGAAAAAAAAATGTTTAAAAACCAAAAGAGTAAAAAATAAAATTTTAAATGTGTTTACAGTTACAAATTTTCCAATAAGCTGTTTTACCTACATCTACAGGTTTTGTCATGTTGTGCCTATTTTTATTCATTTCAAAATAGTTTATTGTCCTCTTTAATCCCACTGTTACTGAAGAGTATGGTTTAATTTCCACATATTTGTGAACTTCCTATGTTTCTCTCGTATTTTGAATTGCATATGATGTTAATACTTCTAAATTCATTGAGCCTTGTTTGCCTGAGATACGGTCTATCGTGGAGAATGTCGTCTACACTTGAACGTGTATTCTGCTGGGCGGAGTGTCCTGCAGACATCTGTTACAGTGATGGGGTGAGGGGATCACAGTGCTGTTCAAGTCTGTTTTTTTGTTCATCTTTTTCTACTTGTTCTATTCATTACTAAAAATGGGAGTTTTCAAGTCTTCAATTATTATTTATTGTCTGTTTCATCTTTATGTTATCTTTTTGTTTCATGTATGTTGGGTCTGTACTATTAGGTTCATCTATGTTTATATTATGTCGTTCTAGTGAACGGACACCTCTGCCATTATAAAATGTCCTTCCTTGCCTTCAGTAACAATTGGTATCTTAGAGTCTAGTTCCTGATAGTATAACCACACCAGCTTTCTGTTGGTTACCATTCGCATGGTGTATCTTGTTCCATGCTTTTACTTTCAACTTAGTCTTTGAAACTAAAATATGTCTTCTGTAGAAAGTACACCTACATATTTTTACTTAATCCATTCTGTTAATCTCTACTTTCTAAATAAAGTGTTTAGTCCGTTTACACTTAATGTAATTACCGATAAGCGAATATTTACACCTGCCGTTTTACCGCTTGTTTTCCACGTGCTTTACATCTTTTTTGTTCCTCTATTTTCCCATGACAGCTTTATTTTGTATCAAATAGACATTCTGAAGTTACCATTTTAATTCCTTTATTGTGAGTTATTTTCTTACTATTCCCATTGGGGATTACAATTAACGTATTGACTTAAAACAATTTCATTTGGTTAATACAAAATTAATTTCAGTAATATTTTTAAAAGTTTGCTCCTATATGGCTCCATTTCTTCTCCTCTCTTACTGTCATACAAATTACATCATTAAACGTTATATGCATATCCACTCAGATTTATATTTATAACCTTTTGTATTTGTCTCTGAAATTACAGAAGAAAAGTTAAAA
>PVJI01020926.1:0-28045 GCA_004026765.1 Micronycteris hirsuta | reverse complement strand
GGGGTAACGCGGTGTGGCGCTGTGGAGAACAGCATGGCGGCTCCTCAAGAAATTAAAAGTAGAACTAACATAGGATGCAGCCATACCACTCCCAAGTATATGCCCAAAATAACTGAAATCAGGATCGCAGAGAGATACTTGTGCCCATGTAGCATGTACACGTATACATGGTGACAGTATTCATGACAGCCAGCACACACACAATTGGAAAGAGGTCACTCTTCATGACCCCAGCCACTGAACACCATTCCCGGGTCCTACCATTTTACACAACAGTGTGCCCCACACAGATTCTCTCAACTGAGCATCAGACTTGGATTCTGCCAAATTCTCTGACTCTTATAAGTCAGGGAGCTACAGCCTCATGAGGGTATCTCAGCTCCTCCACTGCTCCTTCCTTCTCCCCGGGGTGTATGTTTCAAAGACTATCCAGATGATAACCATCTAAACAGACAAAGTTAAGAAGCTGAGGAACCCTTTAAATCTACAGTCACCACAGCTTGGATGCACTTGGGGGTCGGCATTATTGCCGCACTTAAAAGACAGTGACTTGGGAAGTGCTGATAGAGTGGCAAAAAAGGAGAGCCGTGTCTCCCCTCCACCACTGAGCCGAGGGATTCGAGATCTGCACGGATGCGATGCCATCAGCGTCTGAGATATGTGCAAAAAGTTTAATTCATAGCACTGGATTGTTTTCATTTGCAGAATAGCATAAATTTAATAAGAAAAATATGTTAAGATTAAGATCATACTCAGAATGTCCTTTTAACTTCCTACATATTTATTCACTTTTTGTAAGTTTGTGTTCAAGCACAGAGCAGGGAAAATCCATTTGTTTCTGAGTTGCCTATGCCGAGATCCGCTCTCCCATTCTTACCATTGAAAGCAGCCCAGTTTTCCCTAGGGTGGCCATGCAGCTGCAAGAATGCATCTCCAGGACCCCTTAACAGCTACCTGTGGCTACAGGACTAAATTATGGCCAATTCAACATGAGCAGAAACTTCCATAAAATCTCAGAAGAAGATGGGAGGAGCTCTTCAAGCCCCTCCTCCTCTCTGCTGCCTAGAAAACAGAAGCGATGACAAGAGGTCAGTCGTCCAGGACTGCGAGGGGACGTACGGACTGTGACAGAGCAATGAGAGAGAGAAAACCAGGACTCTGATGACCTTGGAATTGCCACGCTCGCCCTGGAGCGCATTCCCCAGACTTGTTCATGATAGGGAAGGAAACGTTTACCATTGAGTCACACGCTATTGTTGCTGGGTTTGGGGCGAGGGTTCTTTCACAAAGTGAGCGGAATACTAAGTAACAATTTTAAGACAGTTCTTTAAAGAATCACCAATGGGGAGAGGAGTCTGTGAAGACGGAGGCAGTGACAGAGGAAAAGTTCTTGAATCTTCCAGAACCCCAGATAAAAGTAGAAAAACCAGTGACTGATGAATACATGGGATCTCTGTATAATTTCTTACAATTGCATATGAATCTACAATTGTCTTAAAATATTTTTTTAATTTCTAAAAATCTATCTTTATGTAATGGCATAATCAATAAAATATAACTAAAAAATTAAAAATTAGAAAAGCAACCAGATAGCAAAACAAAACCCCATAAACAATATTTACAACAAAATGTCAACTACGAGTGGGTGAGAAGAAAATTCCACAAACCCCAACATGTCAGTGGGTGAGGACGAAGCCCCAGCCACCATGAGGCATGCACTGTCACCTGTGCAGCAGAAGACAGGGGGACGCAGGAGGCATCTGACAGAGGCGAGAGAACGAGAACCCAGAACGGGGGACAGGTATTCACTGGAAAGTCTGAGAGGCCGATCTGGGGACAGCAGCTGAACCCGAGAGGGGTATTGAGCAATCCAATAGCAGACGAGTCAATGATTTCATGGTTGGGACGGAGCGATCCGGAGCAGACCCTGTGAATTCTTAAAATTGGCCCCCAGGGCACCCTTCCAAGATAGGAGAAACTGCCGGGAGTGGAATCAAAATTGAGCAAGACAGAAACAGTAACACAAAGGAAAGAGATGGTCCAATTAAAAATGAGAGACAGGAACAGAGCCCAGAAATTTCAAAATGCAACCAGTCATGTTTCTGGACACTACACTAAAATAGAGGGGAAAGCTCTGTGAAGTTAGAAAAACAACTCTGAAGCAAAACTCCTTCTCAAAGTTCAGGAAAACTAATCTCCCATAAAAGTGAGCAACACAAAGTATAAAGGTCAGATCACATGCAGTTGTTATAGGGAAAAAGTGAGTAAGGAGCTGAATAACATCCTTACAGACAACGGAAGTCTGCCATAAAGGCATAGCTAAAGGTCAAATTTGTAACCTACTGCTTAAAAAATGGAATAAAAGATATGGAGAGCGCTGACTGGTGTGACTCAGTCCACTGGGTGTCGTTCCTCAAAGCAGAAGGTCGCCAGTTTGTTTCCCGGTCAGGCACATACCTGGGTTGCAGGTTCGGTCCCCAGTTGGGGCACATGCGAGAGGCAAGTAACTGATGTTTCTCACATCGATATTTCTCTCCCTCTCTTTCTTTCTCCCTTCCCCTCACTCTAAAAATAAATAAAATCTTTAAAATAGTTGTAAAAAGATATGGAGAAATGATATAAGACAAGAAAGAACAATACAAATAATCATTAGGAAAACTTAAAAATGAAACAACACAACTTGGGTATTTGAATGAAAGAAAATCATTTCAGAAATGAACATTAAACTAGAAGGAACACAAAAGTAAGTAATCACAACAGATAATGCTTTAAGGTATGTGTAAAAGTTAAATGGGGACTTTTTTTAATTTAAAAGGAAAGAAGAAAAGGATTCAATAGAAAGTGAATTACTGCAGATAGACAAAAAAAAAAAATCTAACATGCAGAAAATAGGAGTTCCTGAAGAAAACACAGGAACAGAACCAATATTAAAAACTATTACACAAGAAAACTTTCCTTAAATTAAATATATTATATATATATGTTTGAAAATACATATTGAAAGAGCACCCTGAACCTGTGAATACCAGTCCAGAATGACCTACACCAAGACACAGTCTAATTATTGAACTTTACAGAAAAAAAAAAAAAAAATCCTTTAAAAGTCCAAGCAGAAACAAGCGACTTACAAGGGAAAGAAAGTAGATAATCATCAGACCTTTTAAAAGCCACACTTTATATAGAAGAAAATGGAGAAACAAGGAAAGAAAATGTGAACCAAGGATGTACAATATAGCCAAAAATGTAAGTACAAAATATATCAACAAATCGTTAGCAATGTGCAAAACCTTAAAGCCCTTCCTGAAGAATCTGCCTGAATGAGGAGCCTCAAACATGTTTTTCTCCAACTCCTTACACTCTTCAAATTATTGAGGACCCCAGAAAGTTTGGTTGGCATAAGCAATGTCTGCATAATTTACCTTTGGGCATTTAAAACGTAAGTTTTTAAATATTTTATTAATTAGTCAAAATAAATCCATTATGTGTTAACATAAACAACAGATTTTAGGAAAAAATAACTGTTTTCCCAAACAAAAATAATTCATGAGAAGCGTAGCATGGTTTTTATCTCCGTAAATCTAACATTAGTCTTTCGACACACACCAGCCAGCGCTGCCTCTCTGCTCACACTCCGCTTGTTGTCACAAGCACCCCCCAGGAGCCCTCCAGGGCAGGCGCAGGAGACCGTGAGGGTGGGGAGACAGGAAAACAATGGCTTAGCGTTATCGTGAAAGCAGCTTTGACCTCAAGGACTCCCTGACTAGAGAAAGAGCTTCAGACACTCCAAATGAGTGGGAAGATATCAACATAAGAACTAAGAGTGAATGAGGACTAAATGAAGACCGGATAGTTTGAAATGGCTATTCATTCTGACAATGCAGATACAGAACTATAAAATGAGGACAGAAAATGCCCAAAGAAATCTTAACTCTTCTTGATTTCTACTGCTGTATAATAGTGTAGTTACTCTGACACTTCTGTGAGCGTCGTGGAAAGAACACGGGTGAATACGGACGCTCTGATTCTACCCACTGCTGTATTTATGTGCACCAGCCAAAGCCCCCCTAAACTCATAACTCAACTCTCCCCTCTCACATGCCTCCAAACCCATCTTTCCAAGCAAGGTATCTGTCCTTTTCCTAAACGTACCCCACCCAAAACTGAACTCATGACATCTCCCCACAAATCAGCCCCCCCTCCCAGGTCCTCCCATTTCTTTTAAGGTTTGCAGTTGTCCTGCCACTGGGCTGAGTTAGAAACTGCCTGCAGGCGCTCACTCAAAGTCTACGGATCCTCTCACTCCACAGCTCACTATCCCCGTGTGGACTCACAAGGCGATGGGAAAATAAATCACTGCACACCAAGCAGCCACGCACTCTCCGTGCGTCTGTGCGTGCCACGCTGGCTCACACACACTCCCACCCTCCCTGCAGAGACACCCAGGAAACTGGTGACAGGGACACACTGGAGCGACCAGGCAGGGATCGGGGGGAGGCTGCTCACTCTTTGTCCTTTACCCCTTTTAATTTTCAAATTGTTGTAGTAACTATGCAAGAGACTAAAATTATAGTTTAATTGCTAAATCGAACCAATTTGTACTAAATGTGAATGATCCTGTATACATAAAGAATAAGTTAGTTACAGGGAAGCTCAATTTATAAACACGAACCAACTGAGAGAGAGAACCAGTTTTCAGTGGCTGGAAAAAAATCAAGTGTGTGAATCCCACTTCACCAAAATGCCAGGCTAGCCATCAAGGTTCTGTTCCCCTGGGTTCTAGTTTGCCCGGGATGGCGGTAACCCCAGCCGATAAAAGATGCCCTGCCACAGCCCACGTGGAGAAATGGACCACTGGACACAGTGTTCACTCTTCCTCTAGGCTTCTCTGAGCCCTCCTCGGGTTTCTTCAAACTCAAGTGTGAGCTTGGTTCTCTGCAGAATCCAGCCTACACGAACTTCAACAAAACACACCTGTACACAGGTATTATCCGTGCCCCACAACACTTAGGGGCCCTGCAAGATACCAGAACCCGGGGCTGCCATGCTCCACTGGGCACCAGCTGAGTCTCAAAGGGTTTGGCAAAAATGGAAATGACACCAATAAGGCCAATGAGGCAGAATTTTCAAATGTGCCTCCATTTTTTCAAAGAGGTTAAAGATAAGAAATGCCCATTTTAACAAGGTTGGGTGGTTTTTTAAAAACGTGGAGCTAAAGACATATTCTGTGCCTATGTGCAATGGTCTAAATTGGAGCTAAGCACTGGCTCCTTCCTCCAGACTATCCCAGTGGATGTCCCCAACAAAGAGAAACTCCTAGGCTTTGGGGCGGTGGTCTCCCTTTGCAGTTAAACTACCAGGAATTTAAGTGCTAACTTCAAATGACCAACTGCAGTAACTAATTCACCCCGGAAGCCTGGTGATACCCATTTCTTCATTTCTTGTCATTTACCATGACCCACATTTGTTTGTGTAACACGTTGTCCTGTGCCATTTGAATACTACACACTGCTTCCAATCCTTTTGGAAAACAGGAAAAGTCTAACAGCAGTCAGTTATCACGGAATCAGGGCCAAGCACTGCCTTCCCCAACCACATGTCACGGTGAGAACTCGGGAGACCCTCCCCACCACCCGGACCCCCTCTAGTACTCTGGCCATGGGGGAAGCTCGCCAGCTACACCAGTCTCCTCTCTTCCACCCTGACTTCTTGGTTCCTTCCCATCTAATGCAACCTATATACCATTTCCAGAATATTCTTCCTTAAATTCTAGGCCATTCTACTCTTCCCCTGCTCTAATGTTGATTTCAATGATTCCCTTATTTTCTATTTAGCAACCTGAAAAACTCATTGTCTGTTTGTAAAGACTCTCCACACAAAGACCTTAATAGTAATCATTATTTGGGCAGCCCAATATTTAAGTTGATATTATCTTCTCTGAACCTGACCATGAACCCATGAGGCAGATAGCATCCTCTCTAGGTGACAGCTCAGAAAACCCAGATATTTCTCTGCCTGATATTCCACACACACACACACACACACCCTATACTGTTTCCTGCCTTGATCCTCTGTCCAAGAAACTTGGACTCTGCTGCCAAGGTCACTCTGTTCCTGCTCAGGCCCATCCATGTGTCTGTTGCCCAGTTACTCCTTCAGCTCCCTCCTTGTTACCTACATAAATCCTTCCAGGCTTTACTCAGACCACTCACCTCCCATCGTCTTTCCTAAGACCAGTCTATCCCAGACCCCACACCTGTGTATACAGGTGGAATAGCTCTCTGCCCTCATACACAATACCATCAGAACCTAGATGTTTTCCGAAGGTTGGGCCATAGTATCAGCCCAGTGGGGAGTTAGGAAAAAGTCCAACCTACAGTTAGTACAGTTGAAGGGGAAGCCTTCTGCCTTCACCAAAACGCCCATTTTCTTCAACTTCTTACAGAGTTAGGGTCATTATCACTCACTTGTGTATTCTTTGGGTCTACCACAGTAGCAGGCGCACAATGGAGCTTCCAGATGACTGGTTTCCGGAGGGAATGAATCACCAATTGTCTTTTTGTGGGTAAGTCTAACCAGACTCCTCTCTCAACACACAGTGCTACCGTGAGGATGGGTACAGCTCCTTACTCCCTCTACAGCTCTCTTGGGGAAAGCTCCTGAGCCCTGGTTTTCAACGAGGGCCAGTTCTGCACCCCAAGGGACATCTGGCAACTGGGGGGATTGCTACTGGCATCTAGTGGGTAGAGAGAGGCCAGGGATGCTGCTAACCATCCTACAACGCACAGGATAACCCGTAATAAATTAGTATTTGACCCAAATGTCAACACAGCTGAGGCAGAGAAACCCTGCTCTGCAGGGAACAAAACAAGAAAGAGAAAGTGCCCAAAGACCTAGGCCCTCCAGAAGAAGTACTGGAAACATCACAGCATCAGTTGCCAGAACCAGAGCCACCAGAAATGCTTTCGACGTTACGTGTAACTATTGAACTCTAAAATAAAGCAGCCCAGCCTCCTGCCCTGCAGCCGTCCCAGAACCACGTGGCAGGCATGGCAGACACTGCGGAATGACCACATCACAGACTCCTGGTGCGGGCTGCCGCGTTTCTGCCTACTAATTTTAATCTCTCTTTCTCAAAGGTCAGGCATATTTTCAGACCTCTCAGCACAAGCATATGATGGGCAGACTTGATACATATTGCTTCCAGTTGGCAAGGCACTTGATTTGCCAGCACCCAGAGCTGAGTTACAGGCTTAACCTTGTCCCTGTCACTGTCCCAGGGACTTTAGTCCATTATCTTAATTGGCAAATGATATGTAAGTACCAGGAGGCTGTGTGCCTGCAATTATATTGATAATGAAAGCTTAATCTCTGAGAGAAAACAGTAATTCATTAAAACCACCCTTCCCAGCTGCCATTCTGGCAGCAAAGGGAAAAGAAGCCAGTCCATGGTGACGTACAAATTAGCTGCCGAGCAGGAAACACAGACAAGGCCAGATGAAGGGGAAGCCAGAGATGCAACCTGCTTGGTCCCAGCAAAGTTTTGCCCTTGTTGCATACGACCTTGCTGCATCCCTGGGAAGGGCCAGGGGGAGCCAGCATTGAGGTCAGGGCCTGGGAGGGCAGGCAGCAGCCCTTCCTCTGCCCCTGCTCAGGGCAGGCTGTTCTAGCAAACACTTTGGCATTGGCCACTACATCTTACCAGCATCTCAGGAAAAATTGAGAGGCTTTCAGGAAGAAAAGGAAAGTGACTCCGTGGTCTGATACTTCAGCTCAACTCTCACCATAATCCCAAACTCTGCTGCCCTCATTGTTCACGTAGGTACGGCAAGACCCACCAGGTACAGTGCACTGTGCTGGGGAAGCCAATGATAACTGCCCCGTGGCACTTACCACACGCGGGACAGGGCTCAAAGCACCTGACAGCTTATCTTATTCACAGCAACTCCCAAGAAACCTATGGCTGTCTTATCTCACAGAGGAGAGAGGGGGCAGGGAGAAGCAACCTGCTCAAGGCAGAGCAGCCTCTGACAGGCAGACTTGCTCCAAAGTCCACCCTCCTGCACACAGGGACCCGTGCCGCCACAGCAAGACAACCAGCATTCACCACGTGCATGCCAGCAACTGCGGCAAACACTTGATGTGCCCCATCTCATCTGCGGGGGACACGGAAGGCCATATGTTGCTTTCCCTGTGGCCTGGCTGGGTATTTGAACAGAACCCAAAAGTCTGAGTAGGAGTCAAGAGTTGCCGTGCCCCAGAACGAAGCGGTGGGGCCACATGGCCTTTCTGGGAAGCTCCCAGCAGTCCTCCAGCAGAGAGGAAGCTGGATGGGCAGAAAGGGTGCTGTCATTTTACCCAGGCCGCCAACCCACCCTGTGAGGTGCAGGCAGTGACCAACCTCTCCCTTCCAAGAGTCACCTGGGCAAGGCTGCCCCAACCTGCCGGAGGGATCTCCACCTGGACTCCCAGGTGCTGCCTGGGCACTCACAAGCACCCCTTCAGATGCAGAGACCCCAGTGCTGCTGCAGGAGTGGGGCCAACACTTGGCAAAATGGCCCCCTCCACTTGTTCCATGAGCCCTCCCCCTTTTAAGTGGATACTCTTCGCCCCCAGGTGCCAAGTGCCCTGTGGTCCTCAAACCCTAGTCCACAGCAAGGCTGTGAGCCTCGGCACACTGTGAAGCACCGCCTCCCAGAAGGGTTGGCATCTCTGGGTGAAACCAAGCCTTCTGCTGACGGGAAGGTGCTCCAGCAGCAGAAACAGAATCCTGACTCATGGCGACAATTCCAGCTCTTGGGCTCTCCGGCCCTTAGTCCTGATTTCCCAATGCACGGGCAACAATTTGGTGAATGTTTATGGACCATCTTTTGTGGGCGAGAGGAAAGAAAGTTAAGGCCGTGTCATTTCCTGTCCATGGAGGTAAATTCAGTCTTTCCAAGTTAGTTTCATGCACGAATTATGTTGTTATCCACATGGTTCGGTCATCATTTACCCCCAAATTTAGCAATCAGCCCTTCCATAAATTCTATTGCACAATTATGCCAGATCCCAGGGTTTAATAGTTTAATAACTTCCTACTTCCCCTCCAAATGCTCTGAGTGGAGAATCACGTGGGACCTAACCACCATCCCCGGCAAGTGTGCATCCTCTCTGACATCAGTCACTCATGTAGGGACGTTTTATATTTTTTTTTTATTATTTTTTCAATTACAGTTGACATTCAATATCATATTAGTTTCAGGTGTATAGCATAGTGGCCTGATATGTGATTTATGAAGCAATCCACCCTGATAAGTTCAGTTGGTACCCACTGGCGCCATACAGAGTTGCTACAGTATTATTGACTATAGTCCACACAGAGTCTTTTCCGAAGCAAGCTGGCTGCAAGTGCCCTCATCTCAAAACCATGCCTTGCTCACTCCTTGATACACGAAGCCACAGAGGTTGCAGTGTGATGCCCTAAATTGCTTTTGTTACATTATTCAGATAAGTGATTCCCGAAAATACCAAGGTATAGAATGTCCCCCAGAAAATCCAGACAAACAGAGCTCAGCACAGTGGCTGCGGTGCGTGTGCGAGCAGGGCAGGCTCGGTCTCCGCCAGGATGATGAGCACGAAGAGGGCTGCACACCCCAACAGATCACATGTTACTTCAGACTCGCTCCCTCTCTTCAACCTCAAATACTCCAGCCTTAAAAAGAACAAAGCTCAGGGCACTTCCAGTTTTAATTTAGCCTGGCACAGCCATGCCGCTCCAAGCTAGAATCGTTGCGGAGGGAAGAAAGGCAGGAGCAGCTGCCTGTCCTCTCCCTCCGTACACGTCACCCCCTTCTGCTGTGTACACAGCTCATCCCTCTAAGCTGCTTGACCACGTGGCTCCATGCCTCCAGGAGGGTTAGCACTGAAGCCCGCACATCCCCGCCTTCTGGGCATGTGTGAGGAGAGCCTCTGTGCGGGGCTTCAGGGTCTGCAGAAACACTGCGGTCTTCCCTCCTGAGCGCAGAAGCACAGGGGAGAAGAGGCACGCCAGGCAGACTGAGGGAGGCATACCCCCGACGCAGCTCAGGAAAGAACCGGCGTCACATCTATGGCCAGACAGGCTACCGAGCAGTTGAGGGCGTGACCGCTGGCCCCACATGGGACTCTCACCGAGAGTCCTGAGAATGGGACATTTCCAAGAAATGGGAGAGCCTGAGACTCACATGCTCCCCACCTTCTTCCAAAGCCCCCCATCTATCCTCGGAATGAAGGAGGAGCGGAGGAAAGTCACAGTCCTCGTGGGGAGCTGAGAAGAAGTCCCTGCTCTGTGGAAAGCAGAGAGTGGGACATAGGGTTCCCCTGAGATGCACCCGCGGAGGGACATGGAAACCCATGCACACCCTCACAGAGTCTGTGTAGACAGGGACCACATTCTAAAACTCAGTGCGGCCCTGACCGGTGCGGCTCAGTTGGCCGACATCATTCCGCAAAGTATAGGGCTGCTGGTTCGATTACCCGGTCAGGGCACACGCCTGGGTTACAGATTCGGTCCCCAGTTGGGGTGCATGGAAGAGGCAATCCGTCAATGTTTCTCTCCCTGTCCTTCTCCCTCCCTTCTCCTAAAAGTAAATGAAAACAATAAAAATCAATGCTCCAAGATGGTCATGGGGCTGTAAAGTACAGCACAGGGAATGTAGTCAATAATATTATAATAACTATGGATGGTGCCACATGGGTACTAGACTTATCAGGGTGATCCCTTCACAAGTTAAATAAATGTCTAATCACTGTGTTGTACATCTGAAACTAACATATATTTTGCCGTGTATCATGCACACTTTTTCGCCCAAATTTTTGAGGGAAAAATAAGGCTGTGCATCATACATGGGTAGTACTAATTCCATATCTATATAAATGTTTTTAATTCTTTTATTTCTGCTTATGCATTAAAAGTGTAACTCTAAAAAGCAATAATGATATCCATATGCAAAATGATACACTAGAATAATCGGTTTTAATCTAAATATAAATAAATAATTAAATTTAAAAATTTAAAAATCAAAATGAAAGTTTCCTGAAAGTTTGGGCCAAAACGTGAGTATGCATTATACACAGCAAAATGCAGTAATATTGTATGACAACTGTAATTGAAAAATGAAATAAAAATGAGTGCTCCAGGAAAGGACAATAACCAGTAATCGTGTAAGTTGAGTTTGAAATAAGGAGGTGAGTTCTTCAATTCTTGGGTCTGGAACTGAGGCTTTCCTCAAGGATAAGGAAGGAAAAAAAGAAACATCCCTTGTAGGAATAGGCAGGTAGGGGGGGCTGCCTGCCCCCCTTGACATCTGGACCTTCTCATGGGTCTGACTTACAATCCTAAGAACATGCTCTGTCCATTTCTGTTTATATCCAAGAAACAACAGACCTAAGGAGTCACTCGGGGGCTCCAGGATTTGTTTTGTTCTGTCTGCTTAGCTTGGGCCTTACATCTGGTCCAATTCAAAAATCAGGGCAAAGTCAGAAAGACATGGGACATGACAGAACCAGAAGGAGAGAAATGAAGAGTATACATAATTAAAATCTTATGAGCAAATACCTTTGGAGAAAAACACACAAAAAGACAAAAGACTCCACGGAAAGCCCAATGTTAACCACTAGGCAGGACAGTAAGAAGCAAGTAAAATTCCTTGGCAAGTAGAATGGGGAAACTAAGATTATTAAATAAGGCCAAATAATTTGACCAATTTATAGCCAGCTAGTAAATTGCAAGATCTTGTTTTCCCTAACCAAGGATACTTGAGAGCAAATGGTTTATGCCTCTCCTTCCTAACCAGAGAATACACAGCTTAAAGCACCCTGGTGGGGAAGATAGGTAGGAGACCCAATCAATGCCATTTGTGCCAGCCAAACCCAAGGAGAGATGAAGTCAGGGGAACAAATAACAAAGACTTGACTAAAGCCAGACAGACTCTAGATAAAAGTAAAAGAGTGACACTGACCAGAGAATAAGCCCAAACTCCCCCATAAGCTCATTTTGATTTATCAGCATATTAAAAATACAACTGGAAAGCTGATGAGTATTCTGCTGAAAGCTTCCCTAAAATTCTTTTCCACAGAAGAGAAATAAAAACCCTCAAGACAAAAGACACCAGTGCGGGCTCTCTCGGGAGCACACCCACGCCTTGTTAGGGGCATGGGCTTTGTAGTCTCCTCCTCCCAGACTCTAAGGGTCCCCGTGAGACTTGCAACCAGGGGAGCAGCAGGCAGCAGCAGCTTGTCCTGGGCTTATCCCTGAACCTGTCCCCAGGGCTCCCTTCTCTCTGACTTTCTGATGAGCTACAAGCTGCCCCACCTTGCCTCCCTTCTGTCACTGTGACTTTTACTTCCCAGTGAGCTAATGGCAGCCCCACCTTGACTCACTTCTTTCTTATAATGTTTCTAGGGAGCCAAAGCAGCACCTTCTAGGCGGTTCCCTATTGCTTCTTCTACCTCAAGTCCTTCCTTTGTTTTACTGTCTCCAGCTTTAATATACTCTCCAAATCACCTGGATTCACGTTGTGAAATCTTTTCCTGCACGAAGTCAAGAACCCAGACACTACAGGCTGGCCTGAGGCAGACCTGCTCCAGGCCCAGTTCCTGTCAAGTAACAACCATACTATTAAAGAGACAAAAATACTAAAAATGTATACAGAGAACTCTCTGATTTTTAAATAAACTCTCTCCAAGTTCGGGTGTGGAAATTGAGGCTCAGGGCAGCTCTATGCTTGGCTCCTAGAAACCTCAAACTCCTCCTTCCTTCCACACCCCGTTATCCTCCACTCTCCCTTAATAGTCACACAGTGTCACTGGGACACAGGACGTAGAACTCACACACAACTGCAGAAGCAAGAGGAGAATGGTCACAGTACGGGGCTAACAGTACTGGAGACGTGGGAGGTGGGTAGGTGGGGATATGGGAGATGGACGTGGGATGAAGGTAGGTACCCAGCAGACACAGCACACATCTCAATGACAGACCCAGAACTCGGGAGAGTTGGAAACTTTGAGCAGGCAGCTTCTAAATAGGCTCATGAGAGTGGCTAGAACTGCTTCATATTTGTACTGCATTTACTTATGTGCCCATTTATTCCCCTTATAGCACTAGACACAGCGGTTGCACCCAGGAGACATTTAATAAAGGTTGATGAGTTTTTTCTAAGTCTGGTGTAGATCCGGACATTTCCCACACTACAGTAACAAAGTGATAAGGATGTTTCCAAGCCCACCCACAGGACACTGTTGAATGTTGACAGCGGCAGCAGCAAAGCGCACGTTTGTGAAAATCCTGCAGGACTGCCAGACACCGGGTTCTCCATCTAAGACCTCTTTACGGCTCACCAGGCCTTTCGGCAGCTCCCAGGGGCAGCGTGAGGTCCCCATTGTGGGAAAAGTCAGTGCCGTTTGCAGGCCTACCTGCTTGACTACACTGCTTCCAGATTTCAAAGCTTCCCGCTGCTCTTCCCTTGCCCACCATCTGCCCTCAACTAGGACACCCCTGAAGGGGGACCAACAGCCTCAGTGACAGTACGGGCCTCCAGACCTCAGCAGGACCTCTCCAGGGGCCCACTTTTTAAATGTTTAACTTTCGCTTTGGCTTCTAAGCCATTATGTAAGAAAATGAAGACATGCCAGATGAGAGTTAATTTAAAAACTAGTATGTTTTGAATATTTCATTTTGGAGGTGACATCACAAGTCCTTCCCACAAGGCTCAAGTCAGAGGTCACCTGCTGCACCCAGGAGTGGGGTGCTCGACTCAGAACCCCACCTTCTGTAAGCCCCCTGAGCAAGATGCCACAGCCTGGCACCCCCTAAGGCTACAGCTAGGCCTTGAGTCAGACCCTGGAAATGACTGCACCCCAAACCTTCAGGACAGCCAAGGGGAAGCAGGGTTGCAACTAGAAGCCCAAGTCCACGCTGGCATCTGAGGATGGCCATCCCCATACCCACAGTGGGGACAGACCTGCAGCCCACCCTCCAGGAGCCTGGTCTGAGCTGGGAGGCCCTCTCACCAAACACGTGTCTCCTGTGGCTTCCACTAAACTCCACAGCATAGATGCCACCGGTGATGCACAGCGGCCGGGGCGATTCCCAGCCAGCACAGCTCTGTGGGGCTGTCCTTTTCCAAGTCCCTGACGGGCTGGTAATTGTTCTTATGGCTTTCTAATGAAGTGCAAAGCGCTCCATGGCACTCTGCATTGCTTCCAGTGGCCTCTGAGGCTGAGGAGCCAACGTCTGGTGGAGGGGACAAGTGCCTGGTCAGCCCATCCTTAGCCACCCAAGTCACCCTCATCAACCCCTAGAGCCAGGCCCTGTGCCCAGGGTGCCCTGAGCTGCCAGCTCCCTGCAGGGAGATGAGGTGGAGGAGAGCCCAATGCACACCATGATAGAGCTTTTTAAGGGGCCCTGGGCCAAACAAAATTTTAAAAGAATCCTCCAGATACTGAATCAGATGCTGAAATTACTGTTATAAGTGTAGTGAGACTTTACCACACTTACAGTGAGGCTGTTGGCTAAACAAACGCGCAGATTCTATCTTCAGGTATGATTTGCACAACTCGCCTATTTGGGCATTTTGTAAATATCAACTCATACAGACTACTTTGACTACTTTTATAATGCTTAGAACATCATTTTTCAACTTTACTGTTCAATATAACTAGCACTTAGCGTCATGTTATGGTCTTTACATGCTTCTCCATGCATCTGACCATCTTGTTTAAGGTCTGAGCACATGTACTCAGGAGCTTAATTATTCCCCATGTCAGCAAACCCTTCCCTGAGAGAAGTGATGGGGACGACAGCACCCACCCCATGCCCCAAAAGCACTGCCCCACAAGGCAGTCTTTTATCAGGTTGTTAGCCCAAGCCACCACCGTCTTAACCTCCAACCTCAGGACCCAGATTTATTCTCACAGCTCCACAGAGGCCCCAGACCACCCAGGGTGGGGGCAGCAAGTGGTCCCCAAGTCCCCACTCACATCGTTCTGCCCAGCACACACACGCGCCACCTAGACCATGAACACTCACAGACCAGGCAATTCCAGAGTCACACGGCACCCTGAAGAACCGAAGAACCTAGAGTCCTCCCTCCTGGAAACGCTCTTGAAAAGGACGTCCTGCCCACTTCCACAGCTTTGTCACTTCCTGTTTACTGCCTTCTCTTCTTCTTCCTGAGATAACACCAATGAAATTAATTTATGAAGTCAATGAATTAAATAGTCATCAGTACCATGACCCTTCGGGCAGATTTCTTTAATCAACAAATAATTTAGGGTCTCCTTCTGTGAGTGGGGCACAAAACAGTCTGCCTTCAAAAGCTCGAGAGCTAGCTGCTACCTGACACAGAATCCCTACTTCATAGATCTTCCTAGAGAAGAACAGAGGGACTGAACCCCTCCAGAACCCATCTGTACCTTTTGGGCAGTGTCTAAAGCTAAAAGCAACAGCACGCAGTCTCATCAGTTACAAGTCTTCATTTCCAGGGACTTGCCAACACGAAGCCCGAAATGCGAGGCTGTGTGTCCACAGGCTCAGGATGGAAGCCTGGGAGAAACATGGAAGCTCCAGCCCCAGGAGTCACAGCCCGGCTGGAAAGAAGGCTTTTAACTGCCTTACTAAATGTATGCAGCTCTTGAAGGGTGAAATCCAGTTTTTTTGGCTGACTTACTTTCCCTCCCCAAAGGCAGTCTGTGAACTGCACCCAACTTGGCTGGAAAACCATCCTTTGAAGCCTGGTGAAACTGTTTCAAAAGACATGTTAGCTGTTTGGGCAGCATCTCTCAGACTCTTCAGACTGGAAGGGCTGCGTCGGTCTCTGTGATCACTTCTCTAGAAGCAGGCTAAAGACATAAATCGGCCTGAAGGGAGAAGCAGCAGACCACTGCAGAGAACACTAGTCAAGCATCCAGAGCTTTAGGCCTTAGTCCTGCCACCCGCCGGGCACAAGGCCTGCAGGAAAAGCCCACCCCCTGGGGCCTCACCTTTCTCAGCGTCTCCAGTGGCTCAGGAAGGGCAGTGAGGGCCCACGCAGCTGTGGATGGGAACAGACAACACTGCAAAGGCAGCTCATGTGGGGAACATGGTCCACGTTACTTTACATGGCCAAGGTAAAAAACTAGGACTTCTCTTTTCTTTTTTTTAAGGAAAGTTCTTCTCAAACTATCTTTATAGCATTCTTTATAGCATTCTACAACTTTTTAAATATTTGTAGATACATTATCTAATTTTAAGAGCATTAATAAGTTGATCATTGAATCTAAAGCAGAATCTTTTTTAAAGGTTAAGAAATGACTGAAGGCTAAGGAGCCTCTGGAACATCTTCAAACGTATCAACATTCAAATCATAGCGGTGCCAGAAGGACAAGAGAAAGAGCAAGAAATTGGAAACTTATTTGAAAAAATAATAAAAGAAAACTTTCCTAATTTGGTAAAAGAAATAGACATACAAGTCCAGGAAGCACAGAGAATCCAAAACAAATGGATACAAAGAGAATCACACCAAGACACATCACAGTTAAAATGACAAAGGTTAAAAATCTTAAAAGCAGTGAGACAAAATGCAAATATTACCTACAGATGAGTTCCCATAAGATTGTCAGCTGATTTTTTGAAAGAAACTTTGCAGGCAAGAAGGGACTGGGAACAAGTATTCAAAGTGATGAAAAGTAAGGCCCTACAACCTAGATTAGCCCATCCAGCAAAGCTATCATTTAGAATGGAAGGGCAGATAAAGTGCTTCCCAGACAAGGTAAAGCTAAAGGAGTTCATCATCACCATGCCATTATTATATGAAATGTTACAGGGACTTATTTAAGAAAAAGAAGATCAAAACTATGAACATTAAAATGGCAATAAATTTACAGCTATCAACAACTGAAACTAAAAAACAAACTAAGCAAAGAAGTGGAACAGAAACAGAATCATAGATATGAAGATTATTTGGAGGGTTATCAATTGGGAGGAGGAAGGAGGAGAATGGGGAAAAAGGTGCAGGGATTAAGAAGTGCAAATTGGCAGGTACAAAATAAACAGGGGGATGTTTAAAACAGCATAGGAAATGGAGGAACCAAAGAACTTACATGCAGGACCCATGGACATGAATGAAGCAGGGAGGATTGCTGCAGGGAAGGGGGATACCAAGTGAAGGGGGGCAAAGGGGGAAAATTGGGACCACTGTAATAGCATAATCAATGAAATATATTTTTAAAAAACAAGTGACCGCGGCACTGACTGCAAGCCTCACACTGCACCTTGCTCCACAAACCTGAAATGGACCCTCCTCCGGCCCACGCGGTCACAGCCCAGTTACTGGGATGCAGGAAATGACATCATCTCTGGGTACAATGAACAAGAGAATTTTTCTTTTTCCCAATTCCGATAACCCTTCACTATGCTAACCTATTTACTTTTCTCCTTTGCTATTCTATTGCTCTTACTCTCGTACAAAAACTCGAGACTATAGCACTTGTAACAAATTCCCTAACACATTTTTTTCTTGAATGAAATCTTGAACGGGTTGCACATTTTGCTGAGCTACTTAAAGCTTTCCAAGTGTTTTATTCCAAGTCAAAATACTTCCCATTAGATGTTTCTAACACAACAGAAATCAGTGAAACGCCCCAAGAATCGCCCTCCCCAGGAATCTGTTAGGAGTCCCTCAGTAAGACCGGAAACGCATATGGCCGCACACCTAGTCCTTAAAGGACCTCCATTCAGCAAGACGCCCGGAGCCATCCACCCGCTGTCCCGCACGCAGGCCCTCCACACATCCAAATTTTTATTTACTCGACAGAGCGTTTTGTTTCCCAACGTACACCTTGTTCAGACAAAAATGAAGTTGTCTCTTCACAGGGATAGCCTTGGGCACAGGGTTCCAGGCACGAGGGTTTGCATCACACACCCACAAGCAGGTCAGACCTGGGGTGGGGTGGGGGAGGAGTGTGGGGAAGCATTTGTAGAGACACTGGTAGAAATGGGTGAGTGGGGCAGGGGAAAGTGGTGGCGGGAAAACGGAGATAACTGTACTTGAACAACAATAAAAAATGCAAAAAATTTTAAAATTTTTAAAAAACCAAAATAAATTATTCAAAAATAAAAAAGAAATTGTTCAAAAGCACAGCGGTTTCCTTACCTGAGGCTGTTTTCTGGACATACAACTAAAGGTTCTGCTGGTCAGCAACTTTTCAGCCTAACTGCTGGCTCATGGTTTAAACTGGTCTCGAAACAGCTGCTACAGATGTCTGCAGCAATATGACTATATTCTCTACTGTCTTTTTTTTTTTTTTTTTGCCAGAATTTCACGTTCCTTGGTAAGGATGTAAGCAATGATTAGGCCAGTGCAAAGCAAACACACATGTTCTCATTCTACAATCCAACATCTAGAGACCCTTAGAAATGAAAGGTAAAATCCTAAAGAGACAAAGAATAAGCAATTTACGTAAGAGTACAAATATGAAATAAAGCTGCTGTAAGAGACCCTGACGCACCTGCTGTTCTTTCCTGTGGTTCAATTCACATTTGTTCACATTCTTATTTCCTTTCTTGATACCTCTGATTCCCACCGCTTGTCTGAGTTTCCAGCTGTATCTGGAAGGTTCTCACACTAACTCTCTCATAGGTGCATGTCTTTATTTTTTTTTATCCACCCACCACATTTATGTTTATTTGCACGTCTATAGATGGTAGGGCCATTCTTTAAATTCTGTAATTTCTCTTTCCATTTTTGGTGAGAAGTCATTCCTGACCTATATACTCTAAGACCATAGCATCTGCGGACAGATACGGGACGGAACTGAATATCCTCCAGCATTTAAACACTAGACTCTCACGCAGTTGAATGAACCTGGTGGCTGTTTTGCAGCCTTCCCATACCCTATCTGCATTCCTTTCTTTGGGGGTGGGGGTGGAGAGGGAGGTGGCACACCTGTCAATCACTGTTTGATGGGAAGGCACCTTAGACATTGCCACCTACAGGGCAGCTGACCTGCCCCAGCCCAGACCTGATGTGGACATTCTGTGGGTCCTGCCTCCTGGGAGCTGAGGCAGGTTAATACAAAACAGATGATGGGAGGTGTTTATCTGATTAACCCACAGAGCTTGTTTTTACCTAGAGAACAGAACCCTGGGCAAAAATGGGTCACAGACTTGATGGGGTATAAAAGGGACAAGGTTTTTAAAAAATAAATAAATAAATGCAGGCACCACAAGTCTCCTGCTGCAAAGGGAGACTCGGGATTTCTAACCCAGGCCATTGCATGCCAAGGCTGCAGACGGCCACTCGGGCGACTGCAGGAGACCGTGGGGGTGGGAGACGGGCTTCAGGACCGCTGGAAAACCAGATCTCAGCATCAAAGACAGGAAAATAGGAAATGTGACTAAATGCACATAACACCACTAGGGAAGGGTACGGTATGGCCAGGACACTGTCAGCGTGGCATCCAGGGACAGGACAGGAAGGAACACCACCCCCTGACCAAGGCTGCAGTGGCAGAGGCAGGATAGGAGCAAAAGCAGCCTCCAGTGGGGATGCAGGAAAGAGTCAGCCAGAGCCCCAGTCAAGGCCAGGGCTCAGAAAAAGCAGGGCAGGGGGGCCAAGAGGAGACAGAATGGCTCTATGCGGGGCAGGGTTGGGGGGGCCCTGACCAGAGAACAGCCTGTTCTACTATTTCTGCAGTCACACAGTGGACACCTGTGGGAGCGCCTGCCATAAAAAAGTGACCGAGGATGAGCAGCACCTGTGTGGGCCCCACAGCGCCCAGAGGGGCCGGACATCCGCGCTAACACAGGTCTCTGCGCAGGCCCCAGGTGTCTCAGCACTACAGTGCTAAAGGACGTCCCATCTGGAAACACCATGCAGGTGTTCTTAGGCCCACCAGTGTCAAAAAGGCATTTTGCTGTATTTGGAAGAAAGCCTCTAGTTTTCAAGGAAATTCCCAATAACCAGTCAAAGGACAGTAACGATCACATTGGAATCCAGTTCACGTTCCAAGACCAGTGTCACTCTGCTGCTCACCAGAAGGGCAAGTGCAACACCAGCCAAGGAAGCTGGAGACCCTGCAAAGCCAGTGGGGCTCAGCCAGACAAAAGCAGCTCACATGGAGGGTAGAGGAAGAGACACGCAAAAGTGGGGGAAGCAGCACTCCCCCAGTCAGAAAGCTCAGCGAGGTGAGAGAGGATGGAGGAGCCATGCTCACATTTACAGGCTGCACCCAAGACAGAGACTGGGGGATGAAGGAGCAGCTCGGGGTCATGGATTACCACTCCTCTCCCCACTCTCCGAATACAGGACACCAGGGCACTCCACGCTGTGGCTAGAGGTGGTTCAGACACTGAACAGAATCTGTACCTCGCCCTGAGCCCCTGTGCTGCCATCCACACCATACAGGCACACACCACCTCTGTCACCACCAACGAAAGCCCACACAAACACAGGACCATTCCCATTTAGACTGCACGTGGTCCCGGTGCCCAGGATCCCGAGGCCACGTGCAGGGAGCCACCTCCACTAACCGCACTAGCACCTAAGATGAATCCCCTCAGTGCCTCTTGCACCAGAAGGTTCTTCTTGAAGAACTGCCCCTCGGTCATTCACCTCTTTGCTGAAACGGGACAGTGCAAAGCACACAGAGGCATGATTTAGCTCACGAGAAGAAAATGCTTTGCAAATGACATATTGACACCATTCTATTGATGTTTCCACTGGAAATTGACTACTTTTCTGCATCAGTGGATGAACAGCCACCTCCTACAATGTTTTCTTGCTTTTTAAAGTTGCCTTTATCCCTGTGATTTGACCTTTAATGGGCAATGACACTAATCTCATGCAGAGATGAGTCACTTCAGCCACCTCATCTCTGCCTTCCTGGGGAGACCTCATTGTCTCATAGTTTTGGGGAACATGCCTCTGAAGATCCTTTGTGCCAGGTTGTTCTTCACAGCTACTGGTGTAATGACACTCTGGAGTCTTCAGCCCATTTTTTATCCTTTTGTTTAACTAATGCTGGATACTTGACAGTGTCAGCCTTACAGGTCGCAGAAAATCAGTCGTTGGGGCTTGTTTTCCCAGTGGGGAAACGCGGTCTGCTTCGGCAACCGAAGCACAGGGGTTTGAAGCCAAACAAAATGCCTTCAAAGTCAGCCAGTAGAAACCATTCAGACATTAACTTTAGAATCCTGATGACTTCAAACCGTTTTTTTTTTTTTTAATTTTCGGTTCCATTCCTCACCCACAATTCTTCTGCTCCGTTTCTCTTCATGGTAAGATTTAGTCACCGGAGCCAGTTGGCACTCCGAACATTCTTCTGGTGTCTGGAAATAGGATCACTTGCAGGGACCAAAAAATTTATTTTCTCTAGCTAACCTCATAAAATACAGACTTCTCACGCCTACCATAGATTTTTTTTTTTTGTATCTGTAACTTCACGCCCATGATATGACCATCCTTTTTTGGAGAGAATGAAGGTTGTTAAGGAGGCAAGTCACGCTTTATTTGCTACACAATATGTTATATCAAGGGGTCACACTAAAAATGTGCAAAGAAATAAAAATTATCGTGGAGAGGTAGAGGTGCAAAAAACTGGGGAGGGGAGCATCTCTCCATCCCAAAATCTCATTCCAGCTTCCTGCCAAATGCTTCAGCATTGCTGTGATATCAGAAAAACCTATCTCGCCTGCTACTTCTGATCATCAAAGCAGTGCCCCTGCGGCCTTCATTTGCATGAGGTTTGCTCAGTTGCTAACCAGGAAGGCTCCACTCCACTCTTGTCTCAACTGGTACAGAGTTCCAAAGTTAACACGGAGCGTGCCAAAGGCGTGTCACCTCCAGTTCACCAACACGCAGCCGTTGCACGGATAAAACAGGAATGAAGGAGGAGAGAATGTAGGGTGAGGAAAACATTATTTTGGAGAAATTTATTTGATAGCATTTTACACCCGTGAGCCAAAGCTGATCTTAGATCCTTTCGTCCCACTATGAGGTGGGAAGGAAGATCGCTGGGGAAGCTGCCTATGGTGGCAGGTCTCAGACGGCGGCCTTTGCCCAATGCCTATAGCAACTCAGCTACTTATTCTACTGTGAGGAGGAGGGAAAATAACCTGGAAAAGAAAGAAGGACTCAAGCAACCGATGTGAAAGGTTCTCGTCTGCCCCCTTGTACGTTTCCCTTTGTCATTTTGACGGAAGATGGTGCCAGGTTTGGGGTTTTTTAATTCCCAAAGAAATCTCACTTGTACTGCCATTCGGAAACAGACAGAATATGTGACAATGGAGGCTGGTACTTCATACACTGTGCATACACTCCATTTCCTGTACATAAGCAAAGGATAACATGTAGTGCTGTTATAATAAATCCATCTCAGATATTGCAAATAATAGGAAAAGGGATTTTTTGATAGAGAGGAAAAACTTTGCCTTTTTGGGGTACTGATGTTTATTTATACAATCAAACCCTCATCTGACATCCTCAGACCTAATTGGTGGTGAAAGCCAACTAAAGCAGAAAATCCTTTAAAAAATAGGACATAAATACCTTAAAACTTAATTTTAACTGGCAGCTGTTGAGACTGACCGTTCTGACTTGCCTGTGAGGAGGCACAGCCGGTCACCCTGGTTAGCGCACAGGAGACGCACTCGCACACCCTGTTCTGGTCCATGACCTTTCCTTGCGTAAGGGACGGTCCGCTGCCTGGCATTCCGCGCGGGCCCCCTTTCATGAACCACTCCCACAGCATGGCCTATGATTTCCAATCTCAGTTCCTTTGAAGTCAAGCAAGAGTAACGATACGTGTGAAGACCAGGAGCCTAGACTTTTGCAACGTTCTCTCACCTCCTAGTGCTGTCACAACCCACTCATGTTGACAGAAAGGCTTTTGTACTAATTTTAAATCTTTTCCAAAATAGCCAATGAATTTTCAAAGCAGAGACTTTTTAGACTCATAGTCAAATGACAAAATTCCAATAACAAGTACAATTGGTTTAAGGAGCACTGGGAATGAGCACGCTGACCCCCAGGAGCACCCGGTTCACCCCCGCGAGCAGGAAGTCCTGCGTGTCCTGGGAAAGAGGGGCTGAACTGGCTGGAGGCGCTCAGCAGGCCACGGGGATAAGATAGGGGTTTTACGTGGCTTACACGGGACCGGAGAATACATATGAATTCATGCAGTGAGTCCATAACATGGTAGCTAACTAGAAAAACTTCTGTACTGAAAGAGTTAAGCACATACTGCAACAGAGTGAATTTTCTTAAAAGGAGCTAGCTCATTCAGATTTTGAACTAGCCCATTTTGGTGTAAATCTGCTTTCCAGTGTCTTACTATTCCTGGGAAATGCCAATTTATACTCATGCCCCAAATCCTACTGGTTATTAGCTCCATTTCTGCCACTATGAAACTTGAACAGTGGCACATTATGGGCCTGAATTTGCTCTAGATCTGGGATGGAGTGGGGGGAGTTTATCCCAAAGGATCGTAGGCCTTTTCTTCAGGTACACATGATGTATGCATATGAAATAACTAAAAATAAATGTAAGGAAGAAAATTAAAAAGTAACCAATTAAATATAATCGAGTGCACATACACGGTTTATGGTCACTCAGTGCTACAGGCAGCTGAAAAGCAAACACGGGTAATGTTGGCTGATAGCCCTACAGGTAAATCTTACTCTGCGTCCACCAAGTTCACAAACCCTCCAGACGCCCTGCCCCTCTAGCTCCTGAGGTGTATGAGCCTGCTACACAATTACTCCTGGCCACAGAGTTAGACAAAGGTTGTTTCTCAGGGCACTTGCAGCCGCACCATACCTAACCCCAAATGAAGTAAAATTACACAGATTTCCCTCCACATCCGGCTGCTCTCTCACCCCCTTCCCTGGGTCTCCAGCAGGGGTGCAGGAAGAGAAAGGACCAGAAATTACTCCTTCCACTCCACCCATGAGCACCACCCTCCAGGGGCAGACCGGGCCTCCACAGGATGATTTATGCTCTCCTAATCAGAGGCCTGAATTAAGACCACAACATATAGTAAGTAAGAGCAAAATTACCCTGATAGGAAAAACTTCTATGCAGAAAGTAAAATTTAGTTATTTTTCTTTTTATATTACATACCTGCCTCAATTTGGCCCAATGCCAAGGGGAAACCAAGCCAGTTTTGGAAATGCTTTACATAGAGATCGTCTACTTTGCATAAATCATTCTTTCATTGCCAGTCAATACATGTATATAGGTTGGGAAACCAGTGGGCCCAGAAAAAAAAAATCAATGGCTGCAGGAATGGCCCCTGTGCGGCTCCTGAGTGGCCGCAGGAAAGCCATTCTGAACCACAAATACGTCCGTTCAACACCATACTGCTCAGTATCCATGTGTCCCTTCCAGCACTGACCTGAAATTTTCCTTTCAGTCACCTGACCAGAAACCAGCCCCTCAGACCTCACTTCCCCGCAGGTAACTTCGCAGACCCACCAGGAAGCACATAGGGTCACTTCACCTGGCCGGAGACTCACAGTGGCACAGCCCGGGGGGTGCTCATCTCTCCCAGCACTGCCAAAAACAACCTCACCACTGACGCCTTACCTCCAATCCAGCTCTACTCCCTAACCAAACAACAGGAGAAGTCAGGCGAAACAGAGCTTCAGACACTATTGCTAGAAACCGCTTCACTAAAAACTCTAACAATCCTATGAGAGAGGCTAACCCAAGTAGGCAGCATAACAGAGACAAACGTGTTCCCATGAGTGGCATTTGTCATCATGTGTTTAATCACTGAGGGCAGATGGCAAGCATCCCCTTCTACAGATGTTACTCACCGATGCAGGCATGGACCCTCACGGACAGTTGTGTCCTTAGGATGATGCTGTGCTTCTTGCCCCGCCTGATAAAGAGAAAACAGGAGAAAAAATGTACACGGGCATCAGAGGAGTCGACAAGAAGAAGCCTAGGTGCTGTCAATCAACTCGAAGGTTCTGACACACCCACCTGGCCGAGTCGCCAGGTAAGCAGGGACCTAAACAGAGCAAGGATCGATCCTGAAATAATGTGATGTCACAGAAAATATAATAACAAAGTTGGACTCTCTTGGACTGACACAGCCACTCTTTTGGCAAACCTGGTCACCTCATTCCATCCACAGAGTTTGCATGTACTCCTCGCTTGACCATGTTGGGAAAATTTTAAAATCTGTGCCCATAAAGTGAAATCCCAGGAATGTAACAACACAAAGCTGCTTGATCCTTCCCATGGCTATTTTTACATTTTCCTGGGTATAAAAAAGGGGCACCCATAGTGCGGGAACCAGAAAGAGCTGCTCTGCTGTGTAGCCGTTCAAGACTGCACAGGGTTTTCATCTGTTACAGGAAGACGGGAGCCCACCGAAGAGCTTATAGGTTACTTAGCATCAGGAACAGCAGTTTGCACAACTCCACCTTCGTTCCTTCTCACTTCATTTCTTACAAGGAGGAAAGAAGATGGTCCTCTCTCCAATTCTGTTTCTACTAGGGCTCATCCTGCTTTATGCACAGCAGAACCAAAGCAGTTGACAGAGAAAATGATTAAAAAGGGAAGAAACAGGAGTCCTGGCTACCTGGGGGTAGCAAAGGCTTCGAGATTTGGAGAAAGGGAAAGCCAGTGGACAAAGGTAAAATGAAACCAGCCAAACAGCACGGCAGCAAGTGACCAACCCACTGGGGCTTTCAGTGGCTGAATTCCCCTTCCTATCGCTCGCTGGCCACTCTCAACTCTGCCCATCAGGACTTCGTTTACAATGGAGCAGTGCTTTGCTGCTTCCTGGTCTTATGGCTGTGTTGGAGGGGAAGGGAACACACATCTCACCAGACGACACTGTTAATATTGGGATTATGAGTTCATAGTCATCACTGAAACAATTATATTTTTATTCTTGAGACCAGATAAGAGGGGAAAGTGTGCTTTCAAAAGGTTGTTCTTTTTTTTTATTTCTTTTAAGGGCGAAAGAAAGCCAGTTGCAGAGACCCACCACAGCACACATAGCCTCCTGCCCCGCCTGTACGTAGAGAACCTGCTTTCAGTCCCTTCAAATCCCCAGGAGCCCTTCCTTCTTACTCGTTCATTTGTTTGTTTTATATTTGCTGTGCGAAGGCGGCAGTCTCAAGGAGCTTACAACAAATACCCAACACTTGGCCCATCTTCAAAAGACAAGCTTCATTCCTATAAGCACAAACTTCTTCAAAACTTCCTTCCTCACACACACACACAAATATCTTCCTCAATAATCCCGATGTTGTCACTCCTTCAATTCTTGTGATCATACTAGGAAGAAAGTAGGTAGGACCACAGAGCTGAATTATTGAGCGGCCTTTGTTGAGAACAGCCAGGACAGGTGTTCTGGGGTGGGGGTGGTCACCACTGGGTGAGGAGCCTTGCCCAGAGATGGGAGCAGAAGCTGTGGGACCTCTGACGGTAGGCAGGCCCTGACTATGAAGAACAGCAAACCTGAAGTCCTCAGATCTGAGCACTGTCTGTAACTCATGTTATCTGCAGTGTGAGTGAGTGATAAACACCACACAGTGAGTGAAGGACATGCTTTAGATGCCCAGAGTGGGAAAGCATGCATGCGTGGCCAGGGGAAATATTTCAGAATACCTCAAGTTCTGGAGAAGTTCAAAGGGCTCTTACTTTAACCTTTGAACAACTGCAAAATCACATTTGGAGGAAACGCTTAAGTTTTCCCACAGAATTCTCCAGCCCCATGGGAAGTGGGCGGGGCAGTCACTCTAGGACCCTGCCACCTTTGTGAAAGCTAGGACAGTCTTCCCAAGGAAGTCCTGGTAGAACCACCATTCTGCGGTGCTGTCTTTTCCATGTTGCCCGTTGAGAAACCAGGCAATCCGTCAGACTGGCTAATCTAAACCCTAGTGGAATTTAAGAGACCACAGAACAGAGAAGGTCTACTTCATAGTAGTTTTATCTCTTATGATTCCAATGTTATACCTCCTTCCCTGCCGGCCCCTGCACACAAAACGCTATGTCGGGAGAAATCTGTGTGGAAGTTGAGTGCAGAGCCAAGGGCTGTGGAAGCCACCTAATGGGATAAGGCCCCAAATCCCAGGAGTTACAGGCAAAGGAGGGAGCCGGTCATGGGGAGACAAGTGGTGGTGAATGCAGTCAGGTCCACAGAAGGTGTCCTTCATCTCCCACCCCTTCCCTGACCCTCCCCGCTTGCTCCCACCTTAGATGTGGGTACCATTGCTGTGTCCATTTTACAGATGAAAAAAGCGAAGCCTGTAGAAATGACATAAGCGCCATAAAGTCAGAGGGCTGGTGGAAACGGGATCGGGCCTGGAAACAGAGCGTCTGACTCCACAGGCACCAGCAGCATCCTGCCTTTTGCTGTACGACTGCCTCGCTGCCACCTGCTGCAGGACTCACGAAGGATGCTGGGTTGGCCAAAAAGTCTGTCACATTTATTCTGTGCCATGGCTCTGGTAGCACTTAGTTGTTTTTTAGCTTTATTCAAAACAATTTTGTTAGAATGCATTGTGACAGCTGTCATATCAGTGTGCATTTAGAAAAAATTTATCAAAATTGGTGAATTTTGGGGAATGCAGATTGGTGCAACTACTCTGGAAAGCAGTATGGAGATACCTCAAAAATTTAAAAATGAATCTGCCTTCAACCCAGCAATCTCGCTTCTGGGAATATATCTGAAGGAACCCAAAACACTAATTCGAAAGAACATAAGCACCCTATGTTCTTTGCAGCGTTATTTACAACCACCAAGATATGGAAACAGCCCAAGTGTCCATCAGTAGATGAGTGGATAAAACAATTATGGGGCATTTAATGGAATTAAATGGAATACTACAACTGTAAAAAAGAAGAAAATTTTACTCTTTGCAACAGCATGGATGGACAGGGAGAACATTATGTTAAGTGAAATAAGCCAGTCAGAGAACGACAAATGCCATACGATTTCACTCATATGTGGAATCTAATGAACAAACTCAACTAACAAGCAAAATAGAGACAGACTCATAGATGGAGAGCAGATGACAGCTAAGGAG